>SNQJ01S0038017.1:5375-15404 GCA_010110895.2 Picea sitchensis
TGTCAAGTAAGAGTTGGCTTCGAGATTTGAGCAGACTTAACCTATACTTGTCAAGTAAATGCTAATTTCGAGTTTTCTTTACATTGGAATTGTAGTCAAAATGTAATCAGTATAACAATTAAGTTCGTATCCGACAATAAATTTTATTGGTTATTTAGTTCGGTAAGAAGTTCTCATGAACTCTTTTATATAAAAATATTAATAGAGTAGTTTTATTTATTTTAAATCATAAAACAATTTAAACAAGAGTTGTATGGCAGTTTAGTCCCTGCCTTTTGTAAGTTTAGAAAGATATATTTAGAGATTGATTTAGAAATTAAAATTATAACAAGTCTAATATAACATCAATCATATGTTACCCTATTCTTGCTAGTAAATATTATTTATTTATTAATATGGAATTTGGAATTCGATAAATCATACACTTACTCCACTTTAGCTAGTAAATATTATTTATTTATTTACTAGCAATAGTAAATATTATTTATTTATTAATATGGAATTCAGAATTCAATTAATTTAATTAGGGGTTGTCTACTTCTTTTTTTTCACCCAAATGCTGACGAAATCACTATTTTAAACCCTTGGGACACTAGCACACATGGATGAATGTTCAATTCTTTTTTCAGTACTCTAGATTATAATGGCAGGCTCTTCTTCAGAACTCTTATATTAAAGACAAAGATGGGGAAATATTTAATTGTATTTTAAAGACGTATATAGATTGGAAATTTCTTTTATTCTTTAAAAACATTCAAGATAACACAATGCTATTAACTTCTTGTCTGTTGGCAAATCTGGCTTGAGCACAATCAAATGCTTTTTGAAGGTCGTCCGCCCTCCTGCTTAGCGGTTCTCCACAGAGTTATTTCTTCTTTTCAGTGGCAGCCGTCTTCTCTCAAGAACCTTCCTTTAAAATCTATTGACTTCTCGCTGGAACCTGGCTCCACTCTTATTTACTTTGATGGTGCAGCTCTTGCCTCTGGTCAATGCTGCGGGGCAGGAGGCACTCTCAGGAATCACACTTCCAGGATCACCAAATGGTTTCTGAATTGTGGCGACGGCTCCAACACCAAAGCAGAGCTTTTGGCCCTGTGGGCTTCTCTCTTTCTGGCCTCCAGCTGGTCACTAAATCACCTGCTAGTGCTCGGTGACTCGAATGTTATTATTGAATGGATCAACCTCAAGTGCAATCTAAACTCTGTACACATCGAAGGTTGGAAGCATCAAACCCGGGCGCTGGCCAACTCCTTCTCTGACGCAAAATTCCATCATATTCCCAGGAGTCACAATTCCGAAGCGGATGCTCTTTCCAAACGAGCGCTTAGACAGGCTGCTGGGCATCTAGCGGTTTACCAATGTGAAAATGGAATGGACAGTCCCGTCACCTTAGTTAACATTTTCGCGTCATAGGGGCCCTATATCAAGCCATTCACGGATCTCTTTGTTTCTTACAGTCTTTTCTCTCCTTTACTGTGCTTATGGTCAATGCTGGTTGAGGCATGATTTCTTTTCCCTGTCTTCATGGGCGACTGTTATGTTTTTTTTGGACAACTTTATGTCTCCACTGTCCTAGTTTTTTCTTAACTGGTATAGGCAAAAACTGTTATGTTTTGAACAACGATGGGCAATCACAGCTCTCGTTTTTTCTTCCGATGAATGTCACTGTCTCTGTAAAAGAATTTATTACTATATAAATTTGAGAAAAATTTTCTTGCTGGAAAAAAAAAACTTCTAAGACCCTATCCTACTCCTGCACTTGTTTATTATTACACTAATATATATTATTAAATTTAACATCACTAGTTTATTATTACACTAATATATATTATTAAATTTAACCTAGATATATATTACTCTAACTTGTAATATTATATATATATATAGTAACAATTAAATTACTTTTAATATATTTAACTTTTAACTATATATATATAGGGTTAAAAATATTAACTTAATACATTGAAATATTTTCTAATTATTATATTAGTTTTTAATATATAAAGCTAAGCTCGAATTTGAAAACAAAACTACACATTAAATTTTAAAATTTTGACACTATATTACTTTAATCGATAATTTTAATTTACATTATAGAGAATTTATAAACATATTTATTAATCGTAGATATCCTCTATAGGTTAAAATCGTGTGGAAAAACAGAGCACACACCTAATTAAAAAAGAGACCCATGTGAATGCATATAAAAGGATTCCCTAATTTTTTTCCCGGATTAGAGACAGAGAAAAAGGCAAAGACAGGCACATGAGATTTTAGTTGGTTGTCCCATAACTCCACATAGCCCAATGAGTATGGTCCCATAAGGCTTGTTTTTTCACGCCTTGGAGCTTATGAGGAGGAACCTTAGCTTGCAACTTAAGGGTTGGAATTTCAAATCCCAACAGCCAGTCAAATTTGACGGTTTGTAAATTGCTCGTTTTAACAAATCCGTCAAATTCCATCCCAAACTGCTTACCAGCCTCGAAAGTCGTGGCCATCAATAAAAGACAAGGTGAAAGTAGGCTTGAACTTACAACAAATTTATTCACCAACCAAATAGTAGAGAAATACCTATTTTATTATATTAAAAAAATATAATTAATTAGCACACAGGTCAAGTATAATCATCATTTAATATTTATGCACCCAATATTCATTATTGTCAAAGAACACTTGGCAAATTTATTAATTGTATAATCAACTCTATACATAGAATGACGTGAAGCTTGCAATAAGACATCAAATATATTAGCCCATTAAATTTTAGAAAAATATGTTTTTTTATTATATAAAAAAATACATATATTGATTTCCTATGTTATACATTGGATATAGTACACAAATTTAAAGTCAACAACAAACTAATCTAGAGTCAAAGAGCAAACATTCCCCCTTTGGAGGGACTAATAACAAGTGGATGACACGTATTGAGTATATATAACAAAGTGTATTGATTATGTAATTAATTTAAAACATTGAAATAGGTGAAGGCAACAATAAGACTTAAAATATATTAATCAATCAAAGATAAGAAAAATAAATATTTTTATTATATCAAAAAATATATATTTGTTTTTTTAAGTTAAACATTACATTTTACACATAAATTTAAAATAAAAGACAAATTAATGTCAAATCAATAGCAAGCTCATTGTTACAGTCTCTTGGCATGATAGAGACTAATAAGATAATTAATATTTTCCATGGTAAAATTCAATCAAAGTCTTTTCAAGAATAGAAAATTTATAAATAATAATTCACTTATGATAGTTAAATAAGATAATTAGTATTTAAGATCCATAATTTAATAATAACTATTTATAAATCAATTTTAATTTAAATTTGTTTGTAAATATTAAAAAAACTATAATAATAATAATATTTTTTTTTTAAATAATCAAAAGGAATAAAATGAGTATATTTCTTGCTATAATAATAAAAGCATGAGAAAATACTTGTTTTAAAGGAATAAAATAAAATGATGATGGACTTATAACATTTAATTAAGATACTTAATATTTAAAATAATGATAAATTTAATAATATTTTTTATATAAAATTATTTTTATGTTAACAATAGAGTTTAAAGTTAGTATAACACTCTATTTATTATAAGTTTAATATGTCATTTGTGGGAATTGAATTTGAGCGGGGAAGTTATCAATCATTCCTTCTAAACTAAGCCCAATTAATATTAAAATGGTAATAATATATTTTTTTATAAAAGATCACAAGTTCAAAACTAGAGGGGGTAGGGTATGTACACCTCGATAGACTTTAGTAGTCAAATCACTATTTAGAGGGGGTCCCTTGTCACACAAATAAAGAGATCTCATACACTAAATTGATGTCTAGCTTCACCGTGACCTTAAAGTTGGATTATTATTATTATTATTAGTTGTAACCGTAATATATATATATATATATATATATATATTATTAGTTGTAACCGTAATATATATATATAAGATGAGTTAGTGAAGCGTGTCCATGACTTGGGAGACTAGTTTGTGGATGAGAAACCGCGGCCCACACACATCTAAACCGAGACTAGCCTGTGACTGAGAAACTGTGACTTAGGGACATCTAAACTGAGACTAGCCTATGACTGAGAAACTGCTACCCAGGGGCATCTAAACCCGAGACTAGTCTGTGGCTGAAAAACCACGACCTAAAAACATCTAAACCGTCAAAATCACCTAAAAATTCACCTAAAGATTGGACTGGGTCTGGGCTACCCTATACCAACCCTTAGTACAACTAAATGTTTAAGTGTCTCCTCTAAATAGTAGTGGATTCCAAACTAGGTTGCCATGCAAAACAAAATCCATCAAAACTAATCACACTAACAAAATTTACAAAAAAAAATGTTAATGATTAAAAATTTAAAAACTTTTACCCTCTCTTAGAATCAAATTTAAAATTAATATCTCATATATGATGATTTAAATTTACAAAAAAAAATGTTAATGATTAAAAATTTAAAAACTTTTACCCTCTCTTAGAATCAAATTAAAAATTAATATCTCATATATGATGATTTTCAAAATGATTAAACATGGCTTTTCCTATTGTAAAATAAAAATAAATGACATATCGAGATGGATTGGAGGTACTAAGTTTAATTGGTAAAAATAACAATTTTCAAAGATTATAATTAATAAAAGTAAGTGAACAACTCCCATTCATATCTGCACTAGTGGTCTAGTGGTAGAATAGTACCCTGCCACGGTACAGACCCGGGTTCGATTCCCGGCTGGTGCATATCTCCGTTAGATCTGTTTATTTACTTTCAGGTATATTCTTCAAATCCAAACACTTTTGTCCATCCGTTTCTCGCTGAATCTGAATATATGTGAACTGAGAGTTAATCTTTCTTTTTCACAAAGAAAGCCACTGTCCCCTTCAATAACCAATTTTGATCTTTCATCGTACATGTAAAATCTTCCAAAGCACTTTTGCAACCTTAGTTCTTGCAGTAGGGCTGAGTGACCCGGGTTCGATCCCTGGCAACGGCGAACTTTGGCTCTTATGGAAGCGATCGCTCATTTTGTGGCATCGATCAATCTAAGTATCTGTTAATCGTGGTGGATGGATGCCATCTGTTTATTCGGTCATCACCTTCAGGTTTCGAATTCGATAAATTCAATCCAACTTGCTTCATGTTTTGGAAGATATTCCTTCCTCATCATATTATTTTAAAGCATTTACATTTCTCGGTATTTATATATAGATTGCATTAGTATTTTTTTTTAGGATTTTAGTAGATAAATAGTTGTGGGGAGGACGACTCCTTTATTTTAAAAACAAAAAACAAAGAATTCCATACACTAATTCAATATCTAATTTATTGGTGATCTTAAAATTAAATTATTATTATTATTATTATATTTTTTTTTAATTATTAATATATTACAATATTTTTACAATCAAATATTTATCTCTATACAATCACAAAAAAGAATAAACATTCATTTTTTGAAAATGAAGTTGATCTTCATATATCAATATCTTGTATAAACCATCATATTTAGACAATAAATATCAAAACTAAATTTGCTAAAAAATTTAAAATGTTTTCTCAACCTTTATTGCGTAAATAGAACCATTTGCAGTGTCACCTAGAGTAAAATAATTTATGTATTTTTTATATTTGACATTCTTCTTTATATATCATTCATTATACCAATTGCATTGCATTGATAATAGTATCCTAAATAAAGGTTGTTAAAGAATATTGTATTAGTGTATAGACTAAATGTAATGTCAAAATTAATTGATGTTTTTTCTTACCCCTCAATCTCAATGGTCACTTACTTTCTTTTATCTTATAAATTTAAAACTTAACATTCTCTTCTACTATACAAGCTTTTTATGTTTCTGATGTGGGTGGAGTGTCCACTCGAAACGTTGGACGTTTCGAAAATGTAGACACTATTTTTATTCATAATTTTTTTTTGCATTTCTGTTCATGTTTCCTAATTTTTGAGATCTTTTGGAGCTATTTAGTCATGCTTGTATGCTAAGTTATGTATTATAAGACACCTTACCAAACTTTTCTTGTTATCATTTGTCAAATTTAATTAAGACTTTTCTACCTATTTCACACTCTATCTAAGACATATTTTCCCATTTTATCTCTTTGTGTTGATTCACATCCTTATGTTGATGTTATGCATAATAAACAATATGTCACAATGAGATCATGAAACTTAATAGTACTACATGAACCAATCCTCTTTTCATTCATTATGACATGTCAAGCATGAAAAATATGTTGATTTAGCAGGTAAAAGTTCCAACTAGGATTAGGCATTGCTTTCTTGCCTTGCATGCCTCTCTTACTTGTTTTCACATGTTTTTCTTGACTTTAAGGTAAAGTTAGCATGGATTTTATCATTCTAAGTTATTCCATTAAACAATTGAGTTATTCACATTCAATCATTATGTTCAAACACTCCTATCCTCACATTGTAACGTCCCCAACCACCAATAGGCCGGGAAATGCCACTACTCAGACACTTCACTTAGCTCTGATACCAATTTGTAACATCCCCAACCATCAACAGGCCGGGTAATGCTACCCCTGTAGCTCTGCTACACTACTATGATCTGTGACAGCTCCAGCCTTAACTACTGACTATGCCACAGATAGATACTTGCGGAAAAACATACACATCCATATAAACATAGAATGACTATTCTACATATATATAACATAATAATGCAAAAATAACAGTAAGCCTACACATGCAACATATACAACATACACAGACAATACTCATCAATTGCAACATATGTATCATTACACAACATGTAAATGAACATAAAAGCGATATTTATCTTTTATTAGAATACCACCCACTGCGTGCAGACCTTCCACGAACCTCCGAGCCTTAGACCACGTTGCTCATCACACTCAGCAGTGGGTCACCCCCGAGCTAGGACTAAGCTCCACCCAGGGCAAGGGAATCCTAGACTAGGGTGAGGTTACAGGAAAACTGCACAGAGCAACCAGAAGGATTCTCTCCAGGAGCCTTCTTACGCCCACTACTCATGGAATCTCATTCTCCACACGGCTGTTCCACTCGGGAGTATACACCTTCACTGCCACACAGTGCATCGATTGCTTCACCTCCCTCTCAGGGTCTCTACAACAGGCCGAATCATGAATTCTCAGAGCTCCGTAGCTGGTGCTGGACTCTCTCTAGAAGAAAACCACTTCCCAACAAACTCTCTCACCCGGAGAGAGCTGCTCACAGGCCTGACAACCTGCCTCTTCAACCACAACCACCTCCCTCACCTGGAGAGAGTGTTACACACAGGCCTGACAACCTGATTCTTCAACTCAGTTCCTGCACAAGGAGGACAACAACAAGGCTCAACAAGGAACAAACGGTGGCAACAAGCCACACTCAACCAAGGAACTGCATGGCCACAACAACCAATGGTTATGACACACACGATAGAGACAAATACAGGATGCTCAGGCTTCATAGAAGACGCGGCTCAGTCCACGGGTTCTCACTGGGTTCAAACGGAGGATGGGAGAATGGACAACGAACAATATTCCCGTGAGGGTTTCCTTCACTATGCACGGGTATGAAGAGGCAGACGCCGAGGCAAAATGGTTCAGACGCCCTAGATACCAGCGAACTCAGGCGGAGGATGACAAAACGAGTGAGCGAACCCCCAACACGACTGACTTCTTCAACTTTAACTGCATGCGCCCAGGTCGATACTTGTCTTCCTAGAGCTGCATGCGCTCCATTTAGCCTACATCCCCTTTCCAAGAACCCATGAAAACAAAACATATCATGTCCACCTTAGCCTTCAGGAATTAATATTAAAATATTATTACTCTAGAGGTAATCCCCCTAGCTTAGCCCCTAGGCCCAAATACTTAGCCCCCTCCCTTGCCCAACCTTGTGGAAGCTTAGTCCCCCATCACTCTTTCTCCGTGGTCGGTTTGCACGCAGTGATGTTTAATCTTTATTAATGATCTACATAATTACATATACAAAAACATGCTCCTGGCCTTTAACACTTAGGCTCTCCGACCTAATAAACACATAAGCCCACCATCTTATCAACACTCGGCTCACCAACCTACAAAACATGTTTACAATTCACAAATAAAACTGGGGCTCGTCCTTGGGGATATTACAATCCCGTCCCCTTATTTTTGCACTGTCCTCAGTGCAGCTCTTTACACAACATCAACAAGATTTCCAAAATATTCAAAAAGATGCGGGTATTCTGCCCGCATAGCATCTTCATGCTTCTATGTCGTGTCCTCAGGATCGTACCCGATCCACTGGACCTTTACAAGCCCTATGGCTCGATTCCAGAGTTGTTTGCTCTTTCGGGTCCAATATGCACACATGATGCACTTGCAAGACGCCTTCTTGCTCCACCTGATTCACATTCCAATCAATAACATGATTAGCATCAGGTATATATTTCTTAAGCAATGAAACATGAAACACATTATGTACAGTCATGGATGCAGGTAATGCAAGCATATATGCAATATATATATATGTATATACAGACAATTCTAATAACATTATAACCTATATACAAGATGCACAACATACAATAAATAGAGAATTGATACTTATCTTTTGATTGAGAAGACCTTCCACATCAACATGGTCTAGACCAAGGTACCAAACCTCAACAACACTCCAACCAACAGTCTCTCCTTCCCCACATACCTGTCCCACCCCGAGAGTGTACACCTTCAATGTCACACAGTCCATCGGCTTCTATACCTCCCTTTCCTTGGGCTTCAGCAATAGGCCGGCTCAAGAAGTCTCAGAGCACCGTGGCTCCCGGAGTTCCAAATGCCCTCAGATATTTGCAATCAACATCTTCCCAGAGCTACTCTTTGTAGTCAACATTCTAACTTTAATCAACATCATCTCATCTGCATCACCCACATGCAGTTATCATGAGAAAATATACAAGAATTCATTTAGGAACTCCAACTTAGTTAAAAAATGAATTCAACTTTTTCCCCAAAACATGAAATTCCATTTCATAATTCTTCTTGGTTGTTGCCGTATTAAGATTGCAACCTTCCTTGTGGTTTTCCACAAACACCAAACTACATACCATTTTCCTGCAAGGCTTCATCTTGATACTGCCAACAATTGTCAGTATTTCTTGTACACCATAATTCAATTGCAATATGTACAAAACCATATGCAGTGAATTTAGAATTGTCTGCATCTAGCAATTCAATCATAATTACCAAACAATTTAATAAAATAGAATGACTCGTCATTCTATGCATATGCATGTTCACAATAATATATGTAAGTTCATTACTTCTTTTTCTGAACACGAAAATTTCCTGTAGTCAATGCTCATGTGACTACTTGACTTGCAACTTTCCTGTTGCATTGTCTAACACCTCCCTGAAATGTCCTCAACTTCATGAATTAACAACATTTCAGCTGTTAGTAACAATTATTTCCATGCAATAATATATATGCACGTACTTACAAAACTCCTTCAACTATTGTTTTTAATATACAATTCTATCACTTACTATGCATTAGTGCAATTCTCAATGCATACTTATTCATTGCACTTTGCATTGAATTACATAATGCTCTTCATTTCAGTCATGTATCTCACCATCCATAAGTTGGAATTCTGGCCAATGTGTTGACACATTCTCCACACACTTCCTATTGTCTTTTCAATTAATTGGATGCCTTCCTTTTCGACCTGAACACTACACCAAGAATATAATTCTGTGGTGTTCATTAGCGTTAGCAAAAAGGTTGCAGTCCAAGTTTTATTTAAAGGTAGGAAGCTTTTAGTATCTGTGCGGCTCATAACCTTTCCATATCCATACCTTGCCATGTCCAACCATGTCCTAGTCTCATACATGACTATCTTTCTGGCATTAATTCCTATAACAAGTTCTTATCTTGTAATTCTTTTGTTATTACCCCATAACCAAATTAACATGACATTCTACTATGTCAGTGTGTGCATTCAGAAGCTAAAAAA
>SNQJ01S0038017.1:16950-29550 GCA_010110895.2 Picea sitchensis
GCCCAGGTCGACACTTGTCTTCCTGGAGCTGGATGCGTTCCATTTAGCCTACGTCCCCTTTCCAGGAACTTAGGATAACAAAACATATCATGTCCACCTTAGCCTTCATGAATTAATATTAAAATATTATTCCTCTAGAGGTAAGCCCCTTAGCTTAGCCCCTAGGCCCAAATACTTAGTCCCCTCCCTTGCCCAACCTTGTGGAAGCTTAGTCCCCCATCACTCTTTCTTCGTGGTCGGTCTGGACGTAGTGATGTTTAATCTTTATTAATGATCTACATAATTACATATACAAAAACAGGCTCCTGGCCTTTAACACTTAGGCTCTCCGGCCTAATAAACACACAAGCCTACCAGCTTATCAACACTCGTCTCACTAGCCTACAAAACATGTTTACAATTCATAAATATAACTGGGGCTCGTCCTTGGGGATATTACACACATGCATCTCAACAATGAGTACTAATGATTATGGGGATATTCTTAATGAGTACTAATGATTATGAGGAGATTCTCCTAATTGGATGGCTTCATGTTTGATGCTTTTGGATCCCCAACTTGTAGTCTTGTTCCTCCCTTTTATCAAGCTCTTCTCTAGATTTGATGTGCATTCTCAAACATCATTGACCAAGATTAAAACCTTCCATTTGTGTTCCTATAGTTCAAAATGTTCCTTTAACAAATATTGAGCTTAACTTTCTTAATTCACCTATGGAGCCTTCCAATATGCTTTATAATGTCAAGCCACAATGCATGGTAGTTACACACAATTAATGTAATCATGGGGATTCCCATGAATCAAGGCCAAGTGTTTACATCAATTCCCTCTTACCTACATATATGCACCTACCTAGGGAGCATACAACTAGTCTCTTAACTATCTTGTTACCTCAATGACATCATTGGTTATGAATGTATAGTCATCCATTCAAGAGAATTACAACACCTATGTTTCAAAGGACAAGACTTGATTATGCTAAATAAATTAAGAAACCTCCAAATGTAGGGAGTAAAGAATAACTTATGGAAGACGAAGATTTCTCCAATAGTACATCCTTAAATGTATAAATTGATTTTTTCTTTGTTCACATCTCACTTTAATTTTGCATGAGCCAACATTGACACATTCAAACAAAGAGGTTTCATTACATATTATAGGAAAATTAAAGTACATGTGCATTCATTAGTTATTCACTCTCATTAAAAGATCATACATTGTATATCACCCATAATCCACATCTCTAAATATCTGAGTGACCTTCTCTCCAAGAGAAGCACAACAAATATCTGACATTTTTTTTAGGTTGTGTTAGTCTCTAGACATGCTACAACCTTTTACCCTTGATTTTTAGCCATTCTATCAAAACTTGTTCCTATCTTTTTTTCAGAAATCCGTTCCCTCATAAGCCCATTTTTCTTAAGTTTCTTATACATTCCCTTTTGTTGATCATTTAGGGTGTGATTGCTTTGCTTATGTTTATTTTCACATGCTTCTTGTAAGATTGGATTGAATATTTGCATGATTTGGGTATGTCACATCAGAATTTTAGTCAAATTTTAATTTAAAAGGTGTCTTTTTCCAAAGTTTAAAAAGTGTGCAAAGTCGGTACAAGAATGTTGGCATTCTTGTAGCACCCAAAGACATCATTATTGTGAGCGGGTTTTGATTCTGAAGATCATGTTAGTTGTTACAAATTCATGCAGAAGATCATGCAACTTCGGTGGAATTTAATTAACCCTCAGAGAACGTTGTAATAAACACTTATATGTACCTATGGATATGATTCATCTGTCAGGTCACGATCTCAAGTAATTAGGGTTATGAGTTAAATTTCACCATAACTAAATCGTGGCCTAACATTATTTGCAACGAATGAAACCTTCTACGTTGGTTGTTTGTGCAGGAATATCCATAAACCCAATTGAGTTGAAACCCTAACATTTGAAGGTTGACAGAGATAACATTCAGTGCGATGGTGCCCAAGAAAGGTGGTTGGGTTATCCATTTGGAACTAGAAGGGGGCGGATTGTTGGAGGCATATGCTGAGATTATGCAGAAATTTATTAATGTAGATTGACTTGAATTATTCTACACTTTAAAAGGTTATCATGAGGAGTTTTCGATGTTGTTTGCAAAAAAAATTGACGGGTTTCAAACACAGGTAGGAGATGTGTTAATTTATGTTACATAACACTTGATAGGAGCAACTTGTCACCTACCTGTATAGGGAGAAAGGCTGTGGAAGAATATTAAATTGTCTGCGGATTTATGCAACCAAGTTTTGGTCCCAGAACACCATGATCCTGATTGGAGTCAAGGGATCTCGAGTAAATGTCTAAGCAAAGGATATAACAATTGCGTGTAGTGAAATCTGATCCTGAAATAGAAATTGATAATGCACATGTTGAGGAACCCCCACAAGTGATACAAAGCAGAAGGAGAAAGGGTAAACAACATGTAAAATATCCCAACAGGCCTAAAACAATAGCTACAAACAAGTTGAGACTTAATTCAAAGGATTTGTTTAAACCCTCTTTGAAGAAAAATAATCTGATCATTTTAGATGATGATATCATAGAGGAAATTCATAAGAAGACTAGAAAAGAAAAAAATCAGCAACCAATGCCAAATATCAATTCTTCTCATTCATAGGGTGAAATGGAACAAGACCCTACCTACACTCCAAAGATGCATGAGCTGCCAAAGCTTTATACACAGGAAATACAGAGCTCATCCAAATTTGTAGAGAAGGAAGTCCTTGAAGATTTACCCTCAAAGGAACATAAATATGGAATGAGGCCCAAGAATCCTAAACTCTCAATTGATCTGAATAGGCCTGCATCTAAGGAGAACTATGCTAAATACAAAGAAGAAACAAGGGATGCACTGGGGAAGCAAAAAATTGAAGAATTGCGGGCAACCATCAAAGAATTAAAACACGAAAAATGAGCACTTGAATTATGGAATACCAAACTGCAAGACAAGGTCCAAACATTGAAAGCAAAGAACAAAGATCAATGAAAATTGTCTAAAAATGTCAGGAAAATGAATATCAAGTTATACTGGAGCAATGTGGTGCTCAAAACCAAGATACAACAAAAATTGCAGAATTTTCATGTAGCTGATTGTTTTAGCAGTCAACTTCTGACGAGTCTACCAAGAAAACGGTGAAGAATTATGCAAATCCATTCAAAACCCACTTGCATAGTGGGCCAAATTAGTTATCGGACAGGTTGTTTCCCGAAAAAGTGAACCCCTAAGGAGATACAGGTGAACCTGTGAAGGTGATTTTTCCAGATTTTGTGAATTTTTGTTTCCTAAAAAAATGCCTAATCATGGTTGAGTTGACACCTCATCAATTCGACTTGTCCTTCATCAAGGAAACTGGTACATGAATTTTGAGTAATATGTTGTGGGATATTATGAGTTGGATCCTATTTGGCAGGTCAAAGATATCTTTAAAACTATGATTTAGTCTTAGGATCATATATTTTCCCTAAAATCCAGATTATTGTTGTAATGCAATGAATGCAATGGAATGTAGTTCCTATTTATTAGCTAAATATCAAGACTCCATCAAAACTATATCTAGAATATATGATCTGATGAAACCAACTCTGTGTATAAAGAGGAAATTAGCTTACAGAGTTAGGGGGTTCGAGTTTGGTGGTGCTATAAGACATATTGACTTGAATTGTATACCTGGAATCTGCTACACTTTACACTCAATGGAAAAATCACTCTGATGGTTAAGTTGTCTCATTCTTGTGTTAAATTTCTTCTCTCTTACGTGAATGCATTTGAAACTTTTGCGAATCATTTGATTTATTCTTTTCATGTTGAATACCAATAAATATTTTGTTGTTTGCTCAATCGTTACATAATTTGTGTTTAAGTATTTATCTCTTGTTTCTGAATTATATTTAGGATCGAGATTCTTCTATGTAAGTGAAAAGATTTTAATCTTGTAGTTTATTTTTCTTCTATTTAAATATCGTTATCTAGATGATTAGAGTGATTGTCATTGACTAAGTGAATGTGGTGGAAACCTGACTCTGTAACTGTAATTTTATGTTACCTAATTCATCCACTCCTTGTAAAACAACCTATAAACCCCAAAAAACCTACAAACATAAACCATTGCAATAACTGAGGTGCCCTAGCTTGCCCTTAGCAGTCAAGGAAAACTTTAGGGACTAACATGTTGCATAGTATTCTCTACCTCCAAGCTTAATGATGTTCATGTTAAAGCCTCTCAATATCCCCATCACAAAGTTTTTATGATTATTCATTAGATTCTATGCTTTCTTTAAGATATATCAACAATGCAAATGTATGGCCAAGCAACTTATCTACTTCTAAAATTTGCACTTGAATATGCAACAATGCAAACCAAAATTCTTTTTTTTTGTTTGCAAAATTGCATGACACAGGTTTTAGAGGATCCTTAACACTGGCTATAACACAAGTATTGTGTTATATGCAATAATTTTCAAGGTGTCAAAGATGCATTAGTAACAAAAGTTTTCAAAAACACAATAGTTTTGGACATAGTTATTATTGTAGTGGAGATCTATTAATGCAAGTTGATAAGACAAGGTTGAAGGAACTAAGGATTCATATCAATACTATTCACTTGTCTTATTCACATGACATCTTGGTGAATGTAGGTTGCATGTGCCTAGATCAATTATATGATCATATTCTTCTCAACATAATATAGGAGTTTAGAATGTTGAAGCAATAAACCATTGGAAGGTAATATTTATTATAGATGTTCAAACATTAATGTTTGTTCATGGATAATATGTATTATCTTCATGTACACACATTTCCAATACCTAATTATCACGTTGTTAATTGCTAAAATGCATGCATGTTCTGTATTAATAAAGTCTTTTTACCTATCATATAAAATCATTCAATGTACTAGACATATTCAACATATTTCTTATAATTTTACTTCAACAAAAAGGTGTTTTAGACATTAAGATAAATATTTTAAAACAATGAACGTTGTATTAATGATTGGTAACAATCCAATTTCATGTTCAACCCACTTCAACAATGATTTTGTTCAACTAACAAGAAATGTCATAACAAATTTGAGCATCTCTTGTATAATTGTGTTAATGAGAGAACTTAACAACGAATCATTGTACTTATGCCAAACGAGAGATTTCCATTTTATGATTGGAATCAAGGGGAAATGAAAGGAACACATTTAGAAAGTGACTAAAACTAGTAAATGCTCTCTAACAACTACTAAGTTTTGTAACAAAAAGGAAATATACACAACCAATGTGGTAAAATTGTCCAAAATGATAACATCCCACAACAAATTTAAAAGTTGAAAAAAAACTTATTAAGAATACGTTGTAATTACTTTTGATTTCATTATTGTAAAATCTTCGATGCTAAAACGATAATAAGAAACTAACAAGCAATACCCAACTCTTTATACTTGACTCTACTATCAATGTTAAAAATTTGAATGTCACAAATGGGAAATCAAAGTCATCGAGGAGATTTAATGTACAAATATTATCAAAATTGATATTTATTTAAAACTTGCTCGTAATATTGAATGAATGATAAGCATAGATCTGACTAAAACATTTCAGGCTTCTTCAAAAATGATATCTACAATGAAAGTTACATGTATGGCTATCTAGATGCTTTGTACATGCAATAATATTCCTACTTGAAATTAACATCATTGCAAATTTCTTTCAAGTGCAATTTCTCTAAAGGATAACAACCTTTCCTTGAATTTACCATTCAACAATTTTAAATATAAAATATATGCGTGTTTCAATTTAAAATATTTAGAAGCATATCCATACAAACTACATATATCTTAGATGTATATATTTGTTTTGGTTTATAAAAGTAATTATCTATTGCAATTTGAAGTGAAATATCAATAATCTAAATGTTTTGAAATTTTAATGTGAATAATATGCTTCAAGAATGGTTTACCCTTCCTGTGGATCTCTAGAAACATGAGAAAATCTTGAGGAAGGGTCAAATGACCCTTTCCCTAAGTCCTCATTCAACTCAAATACTATTCTTCAAGAAGGGTCGATCAACCCTTTTAGGGGCTCCTACTTGATGGGAATATTATGCTTCAGGAAGGATTTGGTAAACCCTCCCCATGGATCCCCTCAAGGTGAATACTAAACTTGAGGAAGGATCATCCCACACTTCACAAGGATCCCCCTCTATGTGATCACTAAGCTTGAGGAAGGGTCAACCAACCTTTCTTTGGTCTATCCCACTATGAAAATACTATACTTTAGGAAGGATCATCCAACACTTCCTCAATCTACTGCATAATGTAGATACTACGATAGAGGAAAGATTGACCTGCCCTTCACTAAGATACCCCACAACAAGATTATTATGTTGAAGAAAGGGTCATACAACCCTTCCTTAGGCAACCACTTTATGAGTATTTTAAATTGGAGAAAGAGTCGACCATTCAATCCACAAGCTCACCTTTAATGAGAATGATAAGATGGAGGAAGGGTGGGTTGACCTATTGTTAGGCTCTAAATCAAAGAATCAATTGAACCTTTCGTGAGTCCCACCTCAATTAGAATACTATGCTCAAGGAAGGGTTATTTGAACCTTCCCCAGACTTCCCCTCAACTAGAATAAAATGTTGGAGGCAGGGTCAACTCATCACTCTCTTGGATACACCTCTATGAGAGTATTAATCTTGAGGAAGGGTTGGTAGACAATTCCCTAGGCTTACCAACGATGAGAATATTATGTTCAATGAAGGATTGGTCATTCATTCCTCAAGCTTTGACTCAATGACAATACTATGCTTGAGGAAGGATCTCCTTCCAATAAATGGGCTCACCCTATACAAAAATATTATGATCCAAGAAGATTTAGTTGTCACTTCTCTATGCTCAAACAATATTACCAACTTAACGAGAACTTTGTCGAGTTCTCGTTTTTTTGAGTTCTCGTTTTTTCAAGGGTCCCATTTTTTACCACGTTTTGAAAAATGGTGCTATCGGTAGCACCCCTTTTCATTTTGAGGTAGCTTTTTGATATTTTAAATCTTCTTATTTATAACGGATCCACATTTTGTTTCTAAACTGCTTGTTTTTTGAATTGTTTTCAATTTTTCCTAAATCAATTTTTTGTTTTGTTTTTTAAACACTTGTTTTCCAACTGTTTTCAATTTTTTCTAAATCGTTTTTTTACCAATGTTTTTTTTTTATGATTTGTAATGATACTAAAAATGTTGTAAAAATGTTATATGTGATTTACGTTTTTGAAATTAAGATTTTTCATATAAGTATGTCTCATTATTTAATTCATGGTGCCATAGTTTTTAAATATAGTGTAAAATTGTATTTTTAACACACTTTTTATTTTTTCTTCAATACATAGGAAATAATTATAGCTAAATAACACTATTTTTAAATATTTAGCAAAAAAATATACATTTCAAAGCAATTTATAACAAAAACCTATACATTTTGGAATATTTCCACTATAAATAATGTGTCAAATAAAATGTTTTTATGGACAAAATTGAACAAAAAATGGAAAAAATTAATAAAAATTAACATTTTTATTTTTATTTTTATTTTATATTTTTATAGATTCATAGTAAAAACTTGACAATATTTAATGTCATTTTCTCTAGAATATTAAATCACATAAAAATAAAAGTAAAAAGAAAATAATAAAAAATATTAAAATCATAAAACAACAATAAATGCATATTTATTCTTATTTTAAAATATGAAAGTCAAAACATTACAATTATGAATCATCAAAAAGTTGCAAAATTATGCATTGTCTTCAAGGACATCCTAAAACTAATCGACAATGTCATATATCCCAAATTCATCATTCTCAACAAACACAACATCATTTTCTTGGACATCATTTTGTGCTTCCATTGGCTCCATTGGCTCATTTGGCTCATGTTTCTCTTTCATTGAGTTATTGATATCCACAAGTTCTCCAAAGTGATCTTTTCCAAGCAGACCTCCTAATGGTACTTGAGGTTCATGTGATATGTTTTCCACCTTTGAGTCATTAAAATATCCTTTCCTCAAGCCAATTTCTTGCATTTTATCTGGGAGAGCTCGAATAACATTAATTCTTTGTTGAATAAAACCACATTGCACTGCGTCACTTTCAATGTCTATGCAATTCCTTCCTTTTTGTAAGAAGCATGCTAATGTCGTACCTAATCACCAAATACAAAATAAATAATTAAAGTAAATAATGTAAAACAACATAAGTTAAAAATAATAAAGAGTGAAGTATGATTTCATAAATGTTATATCATAAATCTTACCTAAACCCGAGAACAAATCCAAAACCCAATCTCCTTCATTTGAAAATGTATCAATAAGATAATTAACTAGTACTTGTATCTTTTGATAACTGTTACCGATCTCTCATTTGAAATCATTTTCCTTATATGTTAGCTTTCTAGCCACAACATTGTAAACCAATAAACTACTAGGTATTTTTCCATCCCTTACATTGTAAAGAATAGAATCATAAGTATCATCTTTTGTCCAACTTGCAAGATGTATAATTTAAATATCATGTGTAAATGGTTCACTATTGGAGCTATGAATATTAGGTGTTTCTCTATAACATAAATAAGTACAAATTCAATTAACTTGTGAATTAATAAAATAGATTTTTAATCTTAATCGCTAAACATACAATTTCAATATCTAACCAATAAAGTTGCATCCTTGTTGTTTTTTTCCCCTTGAAACTTGATTGTACTAATCCTTGTTGTGTGTCTGATTGAAAAATCATAAATCTCCAAAATGGTGATGTTGTGACTTCCAAAAATCCCATAACCACTTTATTGAAAGCTTGGTAAGTATAAGGCTGAGTATCATATTCAATGTTTTGGATATTAATAATAGGGTTTATTTTTTTGTTATTAATAATATTTTTCCATTTTTTTTTTTAAATTTCATATGTATATGTATGAAAACATTTCATATATATATAAACTTTTTTTTAATAAAAATTGCTTTTAATTTTAATTTTTTTTAAATTAGAATTTATTTTTTTGTTATTAATAATATTTTTCCATTTAAAATAAAATAAAATCATATGTATATGTATGGAAACATTTCATATATATAAACTTTTTTTAATAAAAATTGCTTTCAATTTTTCAATTTTTTTTTCAAAAGTTGATATATGCAAGGTCTACTTTGTAATCTTTAGTCTTTAATAATAATACTTTACATCTCACATCATTTAAAAACATTTACCATGTTCATAAATTCTTAAAGTTCGATGCTTCACTTATAGATTTAAAATTTAGATGTTAATATTTAGTCTTAATCCTAAATACATGCACCCTAAATCTTGATTATTAGCCTTTACTTTCAATAGTTAATGTTTAATACTTATACCTTATTATTTAACTTTTAACTTTATATGTAAATCCTTAACCTCCAATTATCTCTTCAAATGGACACTGCTTTCAATACACAACACATGTCTCTTAATGTGAGATGCTAAGCCATTATCAAACATTAATCTTAAGCATAATATTAAATTTTTATTATTCCTTAATTTTTAACTTTAGATCCCAAACTTTTAATTTTATTCTAAATATTTTAACTTTTGAATTAATTTTAACTTTTAAAATTAATGCAAACCCTCTAATATAAATCTTTTAGCCCTTAACATTAATTTTCACCTTCATCTTAACCGTTAAAGTTAACCCTAGACCCTTAATCAATAACTTTAATGAATCAACCTCTATCACTTGCACCTTGATACTAGACTATTGATTTGCTAACTTAAGCCATACTACGCGAGCTAATATAATGTCCCCATTTTTGGATTCTCTTATGTTACAATGTAGAGGTATTTGTGTTTTTTTTGTCTATTACTTGTCATTTACTCTTATGTTTATTCTAGTATGTGTTCCACTTGAATTCATGTTGTTTTATACAAGTTAAACTCAAAAACATGTATGGAAATGAAAGATACATCCATGTTATGCAAATTGTTTGACATAATGCCTCAATGAGAAAAAATGTCATATACATAACAACAAGCAAATAATCATAACAACAGACACTTCAGGGGTTCTAAGGAGGTTGGAACTCATCACATTGACCCTCTAAACACATCAATAATCCACCTTGACAGTTGGGACAACAAGTGAGTTGATTTTCCCAAGGACTTTGAGCAAACACTTTAAGTGCTTGATAAAAGTTATCAACCAGTTAGATCTCATTTTTATATCAAATTTGGTTGGGGAACATTATAGTGGTATCAATGCATGTTTCTTGCCACCCGTGGGAACTCAAGAGGAACATGACACTATAAGCAACCAAATGACTCCAAACAATAGATATATTTCAGCTAGGAAGGGGGGTTTTCTAGGTACATACATCAAGTTTGAAAGGGTTACTTCAATGGCTAGAATTATAAATGGTAGATTACTACCTACTTTCCTTCCTGTCTTCGAATGAGAGCCATCATGTTATGGAGGGAATTAGGGAGCTAGTGGACCTCATGGGGAAGCAAGAAATTATGATGAGCCCATTCACAAAGGTCAACCAGTGAAGACACTGAAGAGAAAGGAACTTTGCTACAGTTTCAAGGAGCCTTGGGAGCTAGATCACAGATGAAGGGGTAAACATAAAGTGTATTACGTTGAGGTGCACTATGATAGTGATGATGATGAGGATGACATATTTGCAGCAGGGGATGCATCATCAATAGATTTATCTTCTGAGGTTAGCACACATGTGGGACAGGTTGAGAAGCTTGATGTGGAGAAGATGGTACCTCAATTTGACCATTAGATTGTGCATGAGTATTATGTGCATAAGGAGGCGGACTTAGATGCTTCATTAGAGCAGTCCCATGAGGCCAATGACACCCACACATTTGATGGACAGAGTGATGACCAGGGCTTAGATGTGTTAGCACCTAGGCAGGATGTGATTCAGATGTTGGGTGACCTACCTTTGGGTGTTGACATGACTTCTAGGAAGTCATGCATGGTGGATGATGAGCCTCTTATGGAGTTGAGCATGACACATTCCTCAGCTTCTCAGTCACCTATGATAGCCCCGATACATGAGGATATCAATGGCATTCTGGATGTAATAGAGGAGACTTGTGTAGTGATTGAACACAAGGGACATTTGGATCTGCAAGCCCGGGAGGAGAGGCATGACTTAGACATAGATGGCTATATACATACCTTCCAGTATGGGGAGAATGAGTCAGTTCTTTTGGGGAGTCCATTGATAGATTAGGTTGTGGAGACCGACATGTCGATGGGATACTTACTTCTGGGACCAACCTACAATGACTAAGATGCATTCCTTCTTTATTGGGATGGCCATATCACATGTATGGACACATTCATATGGGATCTAGGTGTAGATGACAATAGTATAGGTGCGCAAGAGGTACAACTGTACATACAAGATACAGGGCGGTTCAAGGTGAGACAACAGTACCTGAGGATGCACTATGGCCTATAGGGGCACTCATTAGCATAGTGGACAGTGGGAAGTGTCGTGCCTTAGCTCTTGAGTAGTGTGTTGATGAGGATTCCATTGTTGACATTAGTAGTGGGAGTCATGAGGTAGCACTTCAACGAGACAGTGTTAAGGAGTCACAACATTTGGCAGGACAACTGAGGGTCGAAGAGGACATGATTGTGGTAGCTATTAGACACATTAATGATACACATGATTTGGTGACAAAGTATTGTTGGATGGCCACAATGGCACAGTATAGCTCAGATGGAGATTTTTCCATTGAGGACTTTCAGACACTCAGGGAGAGAGTGTCTGTGATGAGGATCGACTACCGACAACTACTTATGGATAGAGATTACCTTCTGGAGGTTGGTGAAAGTATCATGGGGCGTTGAAGGAGAAGGAGACTGAGGTGGACCGACTCACTCATGAGTTGGTAAGCACACATGGATTCTTGAAAGGCACACAAACAACCCTTCAAGAATCCGAGTCCAGATTAGAGGAGCTCCTTGAGAAGGCTAGTCAAGGATCCACTACATATATCTCAACAGAGAGTCAGATATATACTCCAACTACATTTCTAGAGGATGTTGGTAGTTTGATATAAAAGTGTTAGTTGATGGAGGAGCGTGAGGGGTACCCATGGATCACTAAGGATTATGGAGAGATGTGACCCAAAGAAACTTGAGGATGTTCATGTGTCACTGGGGCCACCATTCATGGGGAGCTCTGAGACAGTTGGGAAAATACATACACATGAGGATTTTAGAGCCAGGGGCAGTTATGAGGACATCCATGTAGAGGTTGACCCAGCAGTACACCCAGGATACATGATGATGCAAGAGAATACAATAACTTGCATGGATATATAGGGGCATACAGTGATGAGCGGTAGTCCTGCAAAGGTGTACAGTGGGATCCAGGGGGATGCATTGGAGTGCATGGATGAGACATACTTGGTGGAGCATGGAGATTTTCGTTGGGAGAAATCCTCTCCTTTACAACAATACATGGACCTTGGAGATCCCATTCTCAATTGCAACAATCATATGAGTGATGATAGAGGGAGC
>SNQJ01S0038017.1:37512-47526 GCA_010110895.2 Picea sitchensis
GAGAAAATGCCCCCGGGGGGGCAACTCAATTGGCAAGTGCCGTGAAAATGAAGTTCCATGAGGTTTCGAGTTCAACTCCCCCCGACTTACCTTGTGTGTCACGTAAGGGGCATCGTGGGCACACCTGGAGGTTATAGTGGTAGTGGTTGGATAACACGGCCACGTGTAACGCGAGCACGTGCCCAACTAGTTGCTGATTCCTCCAGACATAAAAAAAAATATTTCTAGAGAAAATAAATTATGATGACTTAACAAGCTTTGAATACTTCTTGATGGAAATGGAACTAATAGAAGATGAGTACATTCCTCCCCCCTTAGGAAGCAATGGTCCCCATTGCGTCAAGTTCCATCGGGAGATGGGGAAACTTCTGTTGAATCTGAACCTTGGTGAGTTGCTTGACTTGTTGAAATAGATATCATTCTTGTTCTTTTCATGTGGAAGGATGCCATCAATCTGTTGGAGGTGTTGGATATGTTCAATAGATAAGGTTGCAGGATCTGCCTTGGTTTGAATGTGGGAGGACTCTGTCAGTGAAGATGATGCAAGAAGAGCTATATCAATTGGGGCTAATGGTTGGAACCCTAAGCACACTTGAAAAGAGATATGAAAAATAGAGCTATGATGAACATATGTAAGATTCTCATTCTCTTTGTCCTCCTCTATAATCTTGTTGACCTACTTCTATTGGATAGAAACGTCTTGGGTTGAAGTTGTAGTGGTCACATTGACCTTATGTTCATCGTCTGAATGGATCATGAAGAGGGAAAAATGTGTGGTCTGAGAGACTACTTTGTGGCATTTTTTTTCCAAGATCAATGAAGTGGTAGTAGTCGAGGCTACCTCTGGTACCATGTAAAGCTAACCTCCCAGAGTAACAATGACATTTTGGGCATTGAGAATGCTAGATAGCATGACATTTCCACATATATGGTTGTCCTAAAAGAACATCAGAAATTTCAAGTGGGGCAACATCACACACTACCTCATCCTTGAAGGGCTTGATTCCATAGGAAATGTGGCATTGTTGGCTGACATGGATGTCTCGTCCTCTTCTCAACCATATGATGGTTTATGGTTGGGGGTGTGGCATCATTGGCATATTCAATATCTTGACAACCTTGGTTGATATCAGGTTCTTCTGACTCCCATTATCAATAATGAAATGTAGTGAGGTCCCCTTTACCCACATATGAAAGTGGAATAGATGCTCCCCCTCTTCAAGCTCCTCTGGTTCTTCTGGTTATATTTTTGTGGCCGCGATGGTAGCAATGGGTTGTGCATCGATGATTTGTTTCCCTTTATTTTTCTCTGAATCAAAGTCTGAGTCAGGTTCTGATACTTTTTCTTTCATCTCATCCACCAATGACTATTTCGAGCGACATTCATCGATGTTGTGCCAGGGGATTTTGTGGAACTCACACCACTTTTCAGTGTCTTTCTTAAACTTCATGTTACCCTTATTTTCGTACGTATTAGATTGGATCTCTTGAGGTTGGCCTTCCTTGTCGATATGTCCTTTGTTTTGTGAGCTATGGTTTCCTTTGCCATGTTTCTGTTGTGGCGTATTTTCAAATCCGAATTCTCGCTTACTCTGTTGCTTGAATTTCTGCTCAATTTTCATTGCATATTGATAAGCATCTCATAGTGAGGAGATGTCCAAGAAATCCATCTCTATTTGGATGTACATGTGCATAAAATTGCGATACTTTAAAACCAAGTGTCACTCAATCTTTGATACCCAGCTTTGAGCCCAAGGTATGAAAGATGTTAGTGTACTCTAGCGCCATATGGTCTCTTTTCTTGTGCAAATTTATCCATTTCATGTATTGATCATCATAGTTTCTGACAGGGTGTAGCTCCTCCTTTAGGGCATATACAAAGGCCACCCAAGTGGGTTCTCTTCCGAATGGTTTATATTCACTCATGGTGTACCTATCATAGTAACCTTCCCACCAAGCTCTGACATGGGGAAGGGCTTTAAGGAACGCGAAGGTGATCTTTTCACTATCGGAATTTTTTTGGACATAGTAATAACATTCTAGAAGATTCAACCATTTTTCTAAAGCATTTTCATTTATCTGGACTTCAAATAAGGGGATATCAAAATTGACTTGTACCTTGATGGGTTGTCACACCTCTAAAATGGTTTTTTTTCGAACATGTCTCAGTCACTACCATTGGTAGTATCTGAAGGATCTGAGCGAAGTTGTCCATCATTTTGTTTCGTTGTCGCATGAGAGATTCCTCAAGCAACATCTTGAAAGGATCTCATTATATGTCATCTCCCTTTTCTTCTGCCATGGGAGGTTGCTTGGGCTGGCAAAAGCGGTTGTCCTCAAGCAAAACTAGCTTGAGACCCAACTCTCTATACCCTGACCTCATCGGGGACCTACTTTGAGAAACGACAAGGAGCAGACTCCTCTCATACCACTAATCTGGATTATTTTGAGAATGACATGAAGACAGAAATATAGCAGAGATATAACAAGGAAATACATAGATATATTGAAAGAAACAAAGAAATATAGTGAAACTCAACTTCTATTACTGAATAAGAGAGAAAAACAATGTAGAACACAAACTTGCAGAATGGGATAACTTATCTCTGAAAAGAAAGAGATGTTGGCTACGCTTCATTTGCAACAATATTTACATCACACTCAATTGCATGCTTAAAGGGCCTCCTTCACCTCAATTATATATGAAAGAGTGAGAGGAGAAAAATCCCCATGATGCATATGGAATAAATTGGTATAAGTTTATAAAATGTCGTAGGCATGTAAAACACTAGGATTTACCAGGCGATCACCCATCCTAGTACTACTCTATCCTTAGCATGCTTAATTGAGGAGTTCTAATGAGATCTGTTGCATTAATGTTGTGTTGTAGGCATGTGCATAACACCATTAGTAAATTATTACATGATGTTTGTAAGTAACAAATGAAGATGGCATTATATTTCATTCCCCATCAAAAGGGTGAATATCATGGTTTATCAATTTCGAAGAATACATAAAGAACATGAAAAAAGTAACATTGATGGTATGCAAATGATATGTACACTTGGAAACACATTACTTAATCTTCAACAAATTTCAGCTCAACAAGAAGTTCACATAACACTTTCTTTGCCATTTAACTCAAGTTCAAGAGAGTGTAGCTTTATAAACACATCTACAATTGATGAACGAACATTTATGCTTAAGTCACCATTATTGTTAAAAAAAGAACCTGACAACTCAGCGGATGTTATGTGTCGTTCTATTATTGATTACTACATTGAACGTCCACATTCTATTAGGCATATTTTCTTTGCAGAATTGGTATCCAAGTATAAGAAAAATGGCACACACATATCAAAAAGGAAAAAAACAAATGTAATATGATTTGTCAAATACAACACATTGACTATGAAAACATTTGTAGGGAGAAACTATTGCTATATGTTCAATACATTAAAACATGGCTTGCCAACATGGAAAGCTGCATATAGTTTCTATGAAAGTACAATACAAACCAATGAAGCTAATTTTACATACAATATCAATTCAAAATGGGGTGACCTAGAAAATTCAATTGAACAACTAGATAATAGCCCTATGGATATTGATGATATAATGACAAAATAAGATACAACTAGAATTCAATCTAAAGAATATTATTTGGAAATAGACTTGCCATGTCGTCAATAATCCGATATGAAGAAATACATTAACCTTAGCTTTCAAGTCAAAAATGACCCAGTTTTCCTAGAAAATGAAGAATATTACAGAATTAGAAGAATATTAAATAAAGAACAACAAGCAATTTTCAAATAAAATGCATTCAAAAAGAAAAGTGACATGCACACATCATTGTACTTGTTCCTTACAGGTGGAGCAGGAACAAGAAAAACATTTACAACAATTGTGTTATTCCAAATGCTTATATGAATCTATGATGCATACAATACAAATGATCATATGAAACGTAAGGGATTGATACTATCATATACAGGTAAGGTTGCATATAATGCAGGAGGAACAACAATCCATTCTTCTTTGCTAATGCATTTCAACAAGTCCCATTTTCTTCCACTTAGCAAAGAAATGTTAGACACCTTATCAAAGATTTTTCAAGAACTGCAATATTTTTTCATAGATGAAGCTTCATTGATTGGAATTTGATTCTTATATTCCATTGACAATCGACTAAAAACATAAAACTTGTACAAACCAAATACTTTGGAAACATTGATATGATATT
Organism: Picea sitchensis; assembly: GCA_010110895.2. Classification (NCBI taxonomy): domain Eukaryota; kingdom Viridiplantae; phylum Streptophyta; class Pinopsida; order Pinales; family Pinaceae; genus Picea; species Picea sitchensis. Next base: position 41,759 of record SNQJ01S0038017.1, read on the forward strand.
TTGTGGTGATACTTATAAAGTACAACCCATACATGATTCTCTGATTTTTGAACAACCTACAATGAACATGCAAACAATAACACATGACTTTTGGAGATATAATATAAAATGTTATGAATTGCTTACTACAATGTGTCAAAAAGATTAAAAATTTATTGCAATTTTGAACAAGGTGTGCACAAACATTCAAACAAATTATGACTTGCCATACATGAATAGAAATTGCACATGCTCTGCACAAAATGACCCAACATTTCCTTATCTATTTTACAAAAACAAAGATGTTTCAAGATATAACAAGTATATGTTATCGCTCATAACTGGAAATGAAATTTCAATCAATGCAATTGATGAGGAGGAAGAGAACCATGGAAATGTTCCATACCATCAACATATAGCTACTTTTCCCTCACAACTTGTCATAAAATTCAATATGCAAGTTGAAATATATGCTTGCAACTACGATTCACAAGATGGCTTGGTAAATGGCGTAGATGGAATAATCAAGGCCTATACCAAAACAAATAAATTCGGTGTGATATGGATTAAGTTCTATGATCCAGATATTGGACAACACCAAGTCAATAATCTATCTTATCTATATACGGCAGAAATTTTCCAGGATTGGACACCTATACTACGGATATCAAATGCAATACCAATGACATCAATGACAGGTCATTTGAAAATTCAAAAACAATTTCCAATTCAACTTGCTTGTGCATGTACAATACATAGATCACAAGGTTTAACACTAGATAGTGTTGCATTTGACTACACCCCATTGGGATACAAATACATGGATTAGTCTACATAGATTTATCTCATGTAAGAAACATAGAATCATTGTATTTGCTAAATGCTCTTACAAAGGATAACTTCAAGGTCAACCGAAAATTTGATATCGAAATGCAACATCTATGAAGCGATGAAAAATGGAATCTAGAATATGATTATCACTCCATACAATCAGAATCATCCATCTCAATTATTTCTCTAAACACATGTAGCTTACATGCACACACTATTGACATGCTCAATTATTATGACACAATGGAGTCTAACATTTTGTGCCTGCAAGTAACATATATGACATTATCAATGAACAATGAACAATTCACAAGTTTCAATTGCATATCAAATTGCATTAAACATGGAGTTATGATATTGATAAAAAAAACATATAATACTTTTGGAACATATGCATTTTGAAGAACAAAATGTAGAGGTTGTGTTAGCAAACATAATAGTTTATGGATTGCAAATTGCAATCCTCAACATCTATCCCACACCACATGCAACTTTGACCAACATAATAAGTTTCATTGCAAAATCACGATGTTCTTTACATCTGAACAAAGAAATAATCATTTTGGGAGACTTTAATATTGACATGCTACAAAGCATTGAAAAAACAATTTTTTTTACAAAGTTACACGTCTAGTTACAATCTCCATTTCCTCATGGACAAAAAAAAACATCTAAAATGACCTCGTATTGATCATATATGGTCAAGCATATTCAATGTATGATACATGACTGGACTTTCATATTGGGTGCATATTGGACCAAACATGATGCAGTTTTTCTAGTACTTGAATTTTGACATACATATAAATCATATTACATATTAGCATATTTCAATATTCTCCCTCCATATTTGTAGATTTCTATTTTTTTTGTATTGATCCAAAGCGTATTTCCATATTTCTATTATATATTTATAGATTTTTGGTTTCTTTGTGTTGAATCAAACATTGTATCTTGCATGTCAAGAGGTTGGTACAACATAAAAGTTATTGTTCGAAAAAATAAGAACAATATCCATTTCATTTTACCAAAATTTAGTTGCATTGCTAACTAATTTATTTAATGCATAATATATCCAAACAACTATCAACACCGTTAAAAGAAACAACAAACAAAAAACAAACATGGAGAAGAAATAAAAAGGTACATATTTCTAATTTTATTTGTATTTTGCTACTCTGTCTCTCATTTTATTCTTTGTTAATATCGCATATTTTGTGTCTTTCTACATTTCATTTGGTCCATAGAAAATGTTAATATATATATATATATATATATATATATATATATATATTGTAACATCCAGTTCCACTGATCACATTTCATACCACTGACTTATTCTTTGAGGACACTTGCGAGCAAGTGATCCGGTTAAAACATGATACATTATGATTATATATTTTGGTTTATGAGATTATGCTATGATTGAGTATTGAAATTTGATATGTTATTAATATTGATGTATAACATTGACGAGTATTATGATGAGTTTCCTGAGTGTGCAGGAAACGTGACATGATGAGGGTGTTGAAGGCATCGACAAACTTCCTTGGACTTTGGATTGAGTAAGGGAGTGGACAATTGACTTTGATTATGAGTACTTGCTTGTATTACGAATGTATTATGATGATGATTTCAGTTATGGATTTCATGTATATGAGTTATTAATATTATCTTTGTCAGTGCATGCAGGCATGGTAACACTTTCTAATCTGACTCACATATGGAGTAAATGGGTCATACACAAACATCATATAGATGAGGGAGAGGTGTGGTAGTGTCCCTATCACATCCTACTAGCACTACCGTCATGACATGAACTGAAGGTTAACGCCTACCTTATTCCTAAGATGTTTACGATGTCGTGAGGGCAGACTGCAACAGATGCTCGTGAGGATTTCTTATGGGTGTGCAATAAGGAAGATTCTTTATTCCTCAGTAATCCCTTAATCTCACATAAGGTTGACAAGTGGAATATTGACTCCAAGTGTCAGACAACTTCCAAACTAAATCAAATGGTGAGTGGAACTCTTGGAGCACGTAGGTGCGTCTTGAAGGGCATGTCACATGAATAGATTAATGAGTTAATAAAAATCTATAAGACCTTAGAGAATAAAACAATTTCTTAGAATTAATTAGAAGAGGAAATAAATTGTTTAAGTAATAAACTGGAAACATAACAAAATCAAAGTCTAAAATGGTTATGTCTAAATGAATTTATATTTAAGGGGCCTAAGGAAAAGTTTAGACTAAACAAAACTATTAGGGAGAATAAAATATTATGACATGTGCACAATATGTGCATGAAATCAATAAAATGAACTTTTAATTAAGATAAATTATTTTCATGAGAGAATGGGTAAACCAACATAGAGTTACAATCCTAAGTCAAATTAGACTCTAAATCCTAACTAAGATAAAAGTCCTAATCAAAATCTAACTGTAAATTAGTTAGGAGACACAATAAAGGAGAAATTGGGGAACTAAGGGACAAATAGGAGAAAATCTAGGAATTGATTGAGGATATGAGGGAATTTGTATTTTTAATTAAATAAAAGAAATTAAAGCATGTTCAACATGGGGAAAGTGTGACATGTGTTGGGGTGAATAATCTCTAATTTAATTATTAAAAATTAGTAAATTGTGCATGAGAAGATAAGTGTCAAGCTAAATATTTTTATGAAAGAAAGGTGAGGAAGAAGGAAAGACACCCTATTGCTAGATGACTGAAATGTTGTTAAATTTTATTGTGACTAGTTTACTTGGGTGAGTTGGGTTGCAAGCTTTGTGCAAGAGGTGGAAGTCTCTCCTTGTGAGGGAAATCTTGAGCTAGTTTTTGGATCTGAATATAATGTATGTGACCCCTTTACGGCTCGGGGGGATAAGGGGGAAGAAGAGTACCCCTAGCATTGGTTGGGAGGTATCGATGAAGTCTTTGGAATAGCAAACAAGAAAGTATAAAGGACATAGTGCAATATTCAAGTTGAAGATCAACCTCAAATTCCATCATTTTTTATGGTTACAATATTTTTCGTTGTTTTGGTTATTTTAATAATGTATGAAATCTTGATATAATATATTGATTATACATTTATCCTGAATGATTTATTCAACATTATTCATGAAAAAAAATATATATATTTTTACTTATATATGGTTAATGATTGAAATTTCGAGACTCTCTCTCTCTCTCTCTCTCTCTCTCTCTCTCTCTCTCTCTCTATATATATATATATATAGTTGTCGTCCTAGGTGTGGATCAAAGGTTGAATTGTAACATCCTAAAGAAAATTTATAAATATTGGTTTCAAATTACTCCTGTAATATATATATGTGTGTGTGAAAGAACCCATTGGTTGAATCTAGGCATTAAATTGTACATTAAATATTGTTTTTTGTATATGCATGGACCAAAAAGTTTGATTGAGACATTATTTTATGTAATATAATTATATATGACATTGATAATGAATGGAACCATAACTAGAATTTCACCTCTGAAGAAATTGTTAAATGAACGGTTTTTTTCTTTATCCTTAATCACTATTGCTTCTGCTCATGGAGTAACTTACAGACTTCACCTATTCACTACTTCAACATTTGTGGTCTTGACATTTTCAGCTGAAACCTCTTTTCCTATAACATAAACTTTTTCAAGGTCACCCACCTCCAAACCTTTAGAATCAGTTTTAGATGGAAAGGATAAAGTCTTTTCCAACTGATTTGGATTTTTTTCTTTATAGTATGAGATGATAAACTGCAGATTAAAGGGTCGACATTTGAGTGCATTGTCAGATCCCTATTGCTATGAAGATTTCCAATAGACTTTATGCACTCACCTACCAACTTCCTTATGATTAATGTCTAAGACCTTGCCATAGCTATAGCATTTTCCGTTGTTGCTCTTTCCCCTAACTTTTTCATTCTTGCACAAACAATAATAAGAGATGTTAAACCCTTGAAATTTTTCTCAACATTGTCAACATTAATTTGTATTGATTTACATTTTAAGACGGAAGCCATGAATGTGATTTCAAGCTCTGTAGGGTTTTTGCATTCGAGTAAGGAACGAATTCCATGGAAGGACAAATTCCATTGGCACTACTTTTTTTTATGATGCTCTAACTCTAAACCAAAACCTCGAACCATTGCTACACGCCTAACATTTTTCTTGCAGAATGTTTGCTTGTGCTTGGTGACTTGATCAAGTTGAGGTTATCTCTTAGGTATGGTAAGTGCATTGGCACTTCTACTATTTGTCTTCCAGATATTTTATCCCGGAGCACCTCGGATTGAGCTTTATTTTCCTAGACCCTTAGCTTTCTTTTATGCATTAGTATAATTGATAATGGGTTGTACTTATAATATATATATATATATATATAATAATTACAAATTTGTAATTAGTTATATGTTGAAAAAGAACGTGAAAACATTATTTTTAATTAGATTGAGCCTTATGCCTATGGAAGGAAGTTAGTGATTTGCTCAATCCTTGGTGTGTAATTTAATTAAGTGCAACTAAATAGATTAAATATTAATTTAGTCTATTGGTTGCATAACCTTGAATTTCGGATCGAAAGATTATAGTATTGTTACTTCTTGTTGCATTTTTAGATAGACCCTTGTTAAGGTCAAACCTTAAATAGTTTCCTAAATAGATAACTTGTGATATGCACATCGGTGTTATCAGCAAAAGAAATGTGTAAGGTTTAAATTAATGGTCTTACTGTAACATAATTTATGATCTACATTAACATTATTAATTATGGCATAATTTGTGCAATCTTAGGTATTGTAGATAGACAAAATTACATGCTTATATTATTGTTATAACATCGTAATTATTGTTAGAATGTTATTTAGATCTTGACGATTGGATTGATATTTTGCGTTGGTGATGTCTTTTTTCTTAAGTACATAATTCATTTTTTCAAGTTAGTTGCATAAATCAACCA
>SNQJ01S0038017.1:47576-77661 GCA_010110895.2 Picea sitchensis
GTTTTTTGTATATGCATGGACCAAAAAGTTTGATTGAGACATTATTTTATGTAATATAATTATATATGACATTGATAATGAATGGAACCATAACTAGAATTTCACCTCTGAAGAAATTGTTAAATGAACAGTTTTTTTCTTTATCCTTAATCACTATTGCTTCTGCTCATGGAGTAACTTACAAACTTCACCTATTCACTACTTCAACATTTGTGGTCTTGACATTTTCAGCTGAAACCTCTTTTCCTATAACATAAACTTTTTCAAGGTCACCCACCTCCAAACCTTTAGAATCAGTTTTAGATGGAAAGGATAAAGTCTTTTCCAACTGATTTGGATTTTTTTCTTTATAGTATGAGATGATAAACTGCAGATTAAAGGGTCGACATTTGAGTGCATTGTCAGATCCCTATTGCTATGAAGATTTCCAATAGACTTGATGCACTCACTTACCAACTTCCTTATGATTAATGTCTGTTACATTGGTCAAGACCTTGCCATAGCTATAGCATTTTCCGTTGTTGCTCTTTCTTGTAACTTTTTCATTCTTGCACAAACAGTAATAAGAGATGTTAAACCCTTGAAATTTTTCTCAACATTGTCAACATTAATTTGTATTGATTTACATTTTAAGACAGAAGCCATGAATGTGATTTCAAGCTCTGTAGGGTTTTTGCATTCGAGTAAGGAACGAATTCCATGGAAGGACAAATTCCATTGGCACTATTTTTTTTTTAATGATGTTCTAACTCTAAACCAAAACCTCGAACCATTGCTACACGCCTAACATTTTTCTTGCAGAATGTTTGCTTGTGCTTGGTGACTTGATCAAGTTGAGGTTATCTCTTAGCTATGGTAAGTGCATTGGCACTTCTACTATTTGTCTTCCAGATATTTTATCCCGGAGCACCTCGGATTGAGCTTTATTTTCCTAGACCCTTAGCTTTCTTTTACGCTTTAGTATAATTGTTAATGGGTTGTATTTAATATATATATATATATATATATATATATATATTAATTACAAATTTGTAATTAGTTATATGTTGAAAAAGAAAGTGAAAACATTATTTCTAATTAGATTGAGCCTTATGTCTATAAGGAAGGAAGTTAGTGATTTGCTCAATCCTTGGTGTGTAATTTAATTAAGCGTAACTAAATAGATTATATATTAATTTAGTGTGTTGGTTGTGTAACCTTGAATTTCGGATCGGAAGATTATAATATTGTTACTTCTTGTTGCATTTTTAGATAAACCCTTGTTAAGGTCAAACCTTAAATAATTTCCTGAATAGATAACTTGTGATGTGCACATCGGTGTTATCAACAAAGAAATGTTTAAGGTTTAAATTAATGGTCTTACTGTAACATAATTTACGATCTACATTAACATTACTAATTATGGTATAATTTGTGCAATCTTAGGTATTGTAGATAGACAAAATTGCATGCTTATATTATTGTTATAACATCTTAATTATTGTTAGAATGTTATTTAGATTTTGACGATTGGATTGATATTTTGCGTTGGTGATATCTTTTTCTTAAGTACATAATTCATTTTTTCAAGTTAGTTGCATAAATTGACCAGTTACCTTGATTTAAAAAAAGAATCATTGTATTCGCTTACACATTGATGTTCAGTTACCACAAGGGTGTTATATATATATGATGAAGAAGAAGAAGAAGAGGGCATAAGTGAAACATAAGAAGAAACTCAAAAAAGGCAACAACGCTCCAAAATGTATGTTCACAATAACAATCAAGACAATGTATTTTTTTTTAGGAAAATAATATACATATATGTATCGAGCTCTATATCAATACAAATGCACAAACCTCAAATCTAATCTATCTCAACTATTGTATATGGTTAGTTTCCAATGTAAAATGAAAAACAAAATGGAAAACTTGAACTAAGAAAAATAGTTTCTACTTAACCTAATCATTTATATGACAAAACTAGAAAAGGAACTATGCTTTATTTTTTTATACCAACTCATTGGTATTGGTATATGAAACTTGACATTAAACATATACTTTCTTTGAAATAACTGCACAACATATATCAAAAGTATAAAAATCATTTTATGTTCAATGTAACCAAAATGAAATAGTAGATTTTCAAGCTAATGGATAAAAGTTTTTATATATCCTATAATATGGTATAATATGGTAGAAGTATAAAAATCATTTTATGTTCAATGTAACCAAAATGAAATAGTAGATTTTCAAGCTAATGGATAAAAGTTTTTATATATCCTATAATATGGTATAATATGGTAGTAGCTACAATATAGGGAAAATTGATCAAAATTCCTAATTGCGACATTATTTCTCGAAAAGAAAAGGAAATGGAAAAACTCTACCTACAATTCCATAACATTTCCCTCTTTGCAAGTAATCCTTCCCTAGTTTGGATTGCAACAAATAATTACTTATATCCTAAATTAGTTGGAGTTATACACTTAACTTGTTTCCATATTTGATTTCATAGAAATCTCATCCATCTGAATTAAATAATTAACGAGTAAAATTTGAAATCGATATAATTATTTGCATATTACTAGCAATATAATTATTCTTGCTTTAAGTTATAATATGTTTTGTCTCAACCATCCTACAAATATGTAATAGAAAAAAAATATGATTACATTGACTCTGAAGTAGAAATCTCTTCAAAATTCAAACAAGAATGATATGTTTGAAATTGAACCTACAATAACATTGTTTCCATTGTTTCCATGGCTACACAACATCAATTATTTTCTTGTAAACTACATCTTTTGTAAATACCGTGTAATGATTCATTTGCGTCAGCAGTATCCTTATTTGAAGCTAAGAACCATCATTTATTTGATATATGAAACGTAATCTTATCACCAAAAAGTTTTCCAGCACTTCTTGTACAGATTCGTTCTTCAAACTATGAGAAGCATTTCATTTCATTTTTTTTTTGACCAAATACAATAACTCAAAACTATACATTAATTTTACAATAACATTAAATTATCCAGATAGTAAGAAAGGAAAAATAATATCAATAATCAATAAAGTAAACATAAAAAAAAATGTATTGATAACATGTAAATTTCTAATAACTTTTGTCTATTGCAATCTTCTCTTTGTACTTTTCAACTCCCTAAAAACCTTATATGTGATTTATTTTCATAGCATTGAAACAATTCTATATATATATATATGATGGTAATTTTTTCAAAGATTTTGTCCTTTAGAACTCATAATAAACTTTTTTGAAAAACAAAAAACTATAAATTTTTAGCTTTTTAGATTGTTATGATTTAAATAATTGAATGAATAAAAATAAATAATAACAAGCTCTTAAATGTATGTTGTTGCCATTATTTTAGTGCTAACAAATGTATATGACCAAAATGACTATATAGAGCATGCACAATAGTTGCATATTTGGATTAGGTACAAAAAAAGTCACTTTCAAATTTGTCAATTTAAAAATCTGTTGAAGTCCTTATTAAGTCTTACCATGATATAGATCATGTTAAGCATTTATATTAGTCACTCAATGTTGATACATATATATTTAAAATATTGTTTTAGGATTTATCTCACTAACCATTTAAAACAAATTTCTGTCTAAATTGGCCATAAACAAAAACTCATTTATCAAACATTTTATGCATTTAAAAAATATGAATATAGACAATATTTAGACACATTCATTAAATTATAAATGTTATTGTCTCAAATACATTATCATGTTCTAGTATTATGTTTTCTATGGTATATGTATATTATACTATGTTGGCTAATGTTTATGGGCTACATTTATATTATAGCCTACTAGTCAATGCTTCTATGTGATATCTGCACATCACAGCCATAAGTTACCCAATGCAAACAACTATAGATGCAAAGCAATTTGAACTATTCTTGTTTTCCTGTAAATTTGACTTGCAAAGCATCAATGACTTCAGGTCACAAAAGTTGGTTCTCCCTTGCTTCATCATAGACTTCAGGTCACAAAAGTTTGAAAATAACTTAAGAGCGCTCTTGTCTCTCATGTTAATTGTCTTGTGCTATCTAGTCATAACTTTCATTTCAATAACGAAGGGGAATATTGGCTTAAATTATCAAATGACTTCAAGTTGGTTCTCCCTTGCTTCATCATAGACTTCAGGTCACAAAAGTTTGAAAATAACTTAAAAGCGCTCTTGTCTCTCATGTTAATTGTCTTGTGCTATCTAGTCATAACTTTCATTTCAATAACGAAGGGGAATATTGGCTTAAATTATCAAATGCATATGGATTTATCAAATTTCTTTCATGATTCTCTAAATGAAAATCCAAACATAGATTGGTATATGATAACATGGTTCAAGATCTATCAGTTTCATCACAATGCGAACAGACCAATCCAAAACTTCTCCAGATTTTTCTTGCCAACTAGATTTCTTACTCATCCACAAGCCATGTTCTCAAATGGTTTTTCCACCACGCTTGTGTATCGAACTGCCAACCTGCCTATATTCGGCACCCTCTTGTTTCCACAGTAACCCAAAGAAAAACGCATATGGAAGATGGCTCTTTACATCTACCACAAAAGATCCCTTCCAGTAGGTTGAGCATGATTTACTTCTCCACGCAGTCTTGAAACTAATTTTCTGAGCATTTGATGAAGTGGATGGTCTCTATATATCTATTGGGCATGATTTCCTAGAAATATAAGGCAGATCGATCGACCTGGGTGCTTCTCTTTCTGGATCTCATGGCTAGGGTTTCCACGTCCCACTTGGGCATCAAACATTGAAGTTTGAAACCAATATCTTACTTGGTAGCCAAGTGTGAATCTCTTCTATGTAATTTCACCTCCTTTAACCTACCTGCAAACACTCTCACACTCAACGCTTTAGCGATTAGGTATGGGCGTTTACAAGTGAAGATGGCGTAGACCAATTAGTTACGGATAGCTCGGTACCATCTATTGTGTTTGTTGATTAATAATTTTCATTTTAATGAAACCTATATACTTCAATATGAAGATGGAAGTGAAGCCTTCGTATTGTTGGTGGATCTCAGTTAAAACCCTCCCTTGCCACAAAACCTTAGTTCACCCCTCAGATGGATAAGATTAAATTATTAATCCCTGGTGTATTATTTCCCTTACTCATTTCACTAAAATTATGGCTTCAAGGTTGATCTAGTAGATTAGAGTTTTTTTAGGCCCTAGGAAGAATACTTGATCTTCTCTATCTCTTTAAGGGTAAAAACCTCTTAAGTTCCCTTGCTTCTAGTTAACACTAAATGTGTGAGATAGAAAAACCTTAATTCTAAAGGGAGGAAGCCACTCGCGCGAGTATGGCTAGTAAAGGTCTTAAGAAAATACTAGTAGGTTGCACAAGGGATAAGAACAATATCGAAGGACCAAAAGTTTATGGCTAGTAAAGGTCTTAAGAAAATACTAGTAGGTTGCACAAGGGATAAGAACAATATTGAAGGACCAAAAGTTTAGTTGTAAGAAGTTAGTCTTTATAAAATAATATTTATGGAAGCCCGCGACATCTAGATTCATCATTTAGAGTGGTGAAATTAATGAACTTAGCTCCCTTGTGGTTTTTCCTAATTAAGTAATGTTACCTAGTTAAGGTTAATGTTGTGATGACAAGTGGTGTAATTATTGAATTTAGTTCCCTTGTTGTTTTCATAATTAAATAATAAGAAGGTTTTCACCAGAGTAAAATAATACGGTGATAAGGGGGAGTAAATGATTATATTCTTAGTAAATCATGATGGGTATGGTATGAGTTATATAAATCGATTCACCCTTGTTTGTTATGGTAAATGAATTAATATAAGTATATGGATGAACTCCTTTATAACTACTTTCCTTACACGATCGAATTTTCATTAAAAATAAAGTTGATTACTCTTGCACCTTTAGAATAATGTTGATATAGGATTGATTAAGTATTTATATCTCTTGTGCGATTTAAAAAGGGGTTGATTACTCTTTCGACTTTAGAATAATGTTGATATAGTATTTATTAAGTGATTAACCGTCGTTGCACTATGGGATATTGTTGATGTGTAGATGATTGAGTGATTAGATTTCCTTGCGCCATGTACGAAATGTTGATGTATGGTCGGTTATGAATTTGCTTAATCTTGTGTCTTGAAGTTAAATGTTGAGGTGTGATCAGTTATGAATTTTCTTAATCTGGCATCTTGAAATTAAATGTTGATGTATGGTTGGTTATGAATTTTCTTAATCTTGCATCTTGGAATTAAATGTTGATGTATGATCGGTTATTAACTTCCTTAATCTTGTGTCTTGAAAGTAATGCTGATATATGATGAGTTATGTAATTGATTACTCTTATGCCATGATTAATTGATGATTAATATTGATTGATTGATCTAGTTGGCTATTGACTTGATTGGAATAGTGAGATCTAGACACCTCCTCATTCCTCAGAACAGTCGCCAGCTCTGAGACCTTAAATGGTCAAAATCAATCGGATGAATCTTGGGCTTGAGCGTTTTTTATGTGTCTTGGAGGTCCTAACCATGCATGATAGGTTGGGAGGGTAGTTATTTTAATATGCAGTGCCTGGTTGATCATTACTTATATTTTTCTTCAGTTGATTGCGATGTGTTGAACTGTGTCACTATCTATGTTTAAGTGTTGAACATGTGTTGTTGTTATTTATGATAACGCATTGGCCTTGTGTCGTTATTTATTTCGATGATGTGTCGCTTGTAATGCTTTTAATTATGATGTCATGTTGATTATGCGTTGCTATGATTTATGCGTTGACGTTCATTTATATATATGTATATATATACTTATCATACGTTGTTTGTGTCGTAACGGCGGGGTCGTTACATATGGTATTAGAGTGGGTTCAACCCCGTGACTTGGAATCATTATGTCTTCCATTGTATTAAACACTTGATTAATAATTGACCGGTAATTAAAATTGAAATCCATCCATGAAGGTAATCATGGTTAGATGATGTCACAGAGGTAGACGACATGGTGCTAGGGGAAGAGGCGTGACACCTCCAGTAGCATCCACACCAGAGGGGTCTAACCCCCAAGGAGAAGAACAAGTCATTGGGAAAGAGCATATTGTTGTGGGGGATGTGGTTGGGTTGATGAGGTCCTTTCAGAGGATTCCAGACACCTTGATTAACCAACTAGATAGAGATGAGGTCAAACACTTGTACCCAATGAGGGTTCACAGCGCACCCCATCCTGTACTAGTAGCATTCACAGAGAACTAGAGAAGGTTAAGTTTCTCGAGTTCATGGGTGTCAGGCATGGCTCAACCGTTCATGCATAGTTGGAGAACATGGTGATGTGATTTGCACTTTGTGACTACACCTCCAACATGAAGGTTTGCATGGCGGTATTTTAGTTGAAGGTAAGTGCTCTTCTATGGTGGAAGATGCTTCTGACTCGGCTAAACATGGTCGTCAAAAATGTGTCATGGGAACTGTTCAAGGAGTGGTTCTGGGAGAGGTATTTATCGGAGGAATTCATTGAGCGCTAGCTCAATGATTTCAACTCCTTACAACAAGGTGGTCGTATGGTGTCAAAGTATGAGGCTCGATTCATGGATCTTCTTAGGTATTCTCCACATCTGAACACGGAGAAGCTGAAGGTCAACAAGTTTGTGTTTAGCCTCAACTTCAACATATGTGTGAAGGTGAGGATCCTAATACCACATACATTGCACGATGCAGTCCAAAAGGACCTCATAGCAGAGGAAGATCTGACCAGCGGGGGTTAGGGCAAGACTCCTGTAAGATCGACTGGATAGACGACGACAAGTGCGCAACAGCATCAGACACTAGCCAGACATGCATCAGGGTATCGAGATACGTCGAGAGGATCCATTTTCATGACACCATGATGATCAGATCCTTAGTAGAGGACTCCCTATAGAGGACCACGACATCAGTAGCAGCGTCGCTCACAATAACATCAGTTTAGGCCTGTTCAGTAGAACAAACCAGGATTTCAGGCTGGTAGGTCAGCAGCTTCTACTTCGGGGACCAGGAGTAATGGACCGAAGACCAAATTTTGGACATCTGGAGAGCCACATTACCAGCGAGACTGTCTGGTTGAGAGGGACAAAGCAGTCGGGTCAGCAGGACACACTACAGTTGGATATTTGGGAAAGGACCATAGGATTCATGCAGTGGTGAATAACCACCAGGCCGAGCACCAGTCCACTATTCTCTAGACGTCAAGTACCATCGTCGACCAAACTTTGAGTATTTTGATAGATCATGGTGCTACAAAGAGATTTATTTCTAGTGCAGCGCTGAAAATAATTAAGGTAAAGGCAATCGAACAAGACGAGTTTAGGTGCGTAGAAATGGATTCGGGTGCCAAACAGAAGGTTGGAGGAAGGGATTCAGACTGTCGCATTAAATTGGGAGATTTTGTAATGAAGTCTGACATGTACTTCATGATCTTAGGATCTTATGACGTCGTGATCGGTATGGACTGGTTGGAATCGCATGATGTGATACTCAACTATAAGATGAAACGTTTGAGTTTGACCAATGATGAGGGAGAAAGAAGAGTGATTGTAGGAAGAAACTAGGGAGTGTCCCCGAGGTTCATTTCTTCCCTACAACTATAGAAGAGCATGCGCAACGGATGCAAACTATATGAAATCTTAGCATTGAATGACAGAAGGATTAGAAGAGCTTCCAGTAGTACGAGAGTTTGTGGACGTGTTCCCAGAAGAGTTACAAGGTTTGCCGCCTGAAAGAGAGTTGGATTTTACCATCAACTGTAAACCTGGAACTGAACTGTCGAGAATAGATGATTTGTTTGACCAAATGAAAGGTGTGATTGTGTTTTAAAAGATCGAATTGAGATCAGGATATCACCAGTTACGGATCAAAGAATAATATATTCATAAGACCGCATTCAAGATGAGGTTCAGAAATTACGAGTTTATCGTTTTACCATTTGGACTGACAAATGCCCCAAGGGTATTCATGAGCTTGATGAATGGGTTGTTTTGTGAATACTTAGACAAGTTTGTTCAAGTATTCATTGATGAAATATTGATATATTCTCGGACAACAGAAGAACATGATGAACACTTCTGCTTGGTACTACAATGTTTACGAGAAAATAAATTATACGGGAAACTGTTGAAATGTTCTTTTTATCAATCGAGGATTCATTACTTAGGGCATGTTATCTCCGGAGAAGGCATCATTGTGGATCCAACGAAGGTAGAGTCTATTATGGAATGTCCTGCATCAACGAACATACCAAAAGTACGTAGATTTATGGGTTTAGCAGGATATTACCGACGGTTTGTCGAAGTTTTTTCAAAGATAGAAAATCCGATCATGGAATTGCAGAAGAAAAACAAGAAGTATGTATGGACCGAGAAGTGCATGGAATCATTTCAAAGGCTCAAGGGGTTGTTGACAACAACTTTGATACTAAAATTCCCCGACATGGACCAGGAATTATTGGTATGCAGGGATGCATCTAAGGAATGTTTAGGTGGAGTATCGATGCAAGACGCTCGAGTGATCGCTTACATCTCAAGGAAATTAAGAAAGCATGAGGAGAACTACGCGACACATGATTTGGAGTTATTGGCCATTGTGTATGCCCTGAGAGTGTGGAGACACTATCTGATTGGATGGAAATTCGAACTAGAAACAAACCATTGTGGTTTGCAGTACATTTTTATGCAAAGTGACTTGAACACGCGATAAAGGCATTGGTCAGAATTTCTTAAGTAATACGATTTTGAGATTACTTACATAAAAGGAACAGTGAAAAAAGTGGAATATGCATTGAGTTGGAGACCACGCATATTTTTGGTGATACCTCTTCAGACGAATCTTCGAGAAAATATTCTAACTATATAGTTCGACGATGACTGGTATCAAGAGGTTAAGGAAAATATCGAACAAGACACCATGTTGGTACCAAAGTTTGAAGGATATACATTGGAAAATGACGAATTGATGATGTATAATAACCGCATTTACGTACCACCTAATGAAGAATTGAGAAGTTTGATATTAAGAGAAGCTCATAGAGCAGTGTACATGGCTCATCCAAGAGTCACGAAGATGAGGGCAGACCTTAAGCCCTTATTCTTCTGGAAAGGAATGAAGGCAGACATAATTAACTATGTGGCGAGATGTCTAGAATGTCAGCAAGTGAAAGTTGAACATAGACATCTGACAGGATTACTACAACCACATGCTATTTCAGAATCGAAATGGGAGGTCATTTCGATGGACTTTATTGTTGGATTGTCGTTGACGACAAGGAAGCACGACTCGATTTTCTTGGTAGTTGACACTCTAACGAAGAGTGCACATTTTATTCCTGTGTGCACGACGTATCAGGCACCAGACATAGCTAGAGTTTTTATCAGTGAGATTGTGAGATTACATGGCATGCCTAAAAGGATCATATCCGATTGAGGATTAGTTTTTACAAGATGATTTTTTGGACTAGTTTCCAAGAGGCTGTGGGAACACAACTGAACTTTAGTACAACATATCACCTTGAGACAGACATGCAGATAGAAAGAACAAACCAAATCTTGGAAGATATGTTGTGTATGTACGTGATGGACCAACATAAGCGTTGGGAAGAGTTCTTTCCATTGGTAGAGTTTGCATACAACAACAACTATCAAATTACCATTAATATGGCACCATTTGAGTTTCTTTATGGGCGACCATGTCAGACACCATTAATATGGGATTGACTTGAGAATAGGGTTCTGGTAGGACTAGAAGTGATCTAAGAAATGGAAGAACAAATGCAAACGATAAGACAAAGGATTAAATAAGTGCAAGATCGATAGAAGAGTTATGTCAATATGCATCACGTTGATTGTAATTATGAAGTTGGAAACCGAGTTTTCTTGCGGGTGAAATCGCACAAGAGTTCAATAAAGTTTGGGAAGGGTGTTAAACTCTCTCCTAGGTTTGTGGGACCTTTCTAATTTGTGGAAAGGAAGGAACCCGTGGCCTATCAACTAGCCTTGCCTAATTCTTTGAGGCGCATGCACGATGTTTTTCATGTATTTGTTTGAGACATTATGTTAGTGATCCTACACATGTGATTGGCATGATTTCTTTGCAGGTGTTGGACGAGGGTGCACTCACAATGGAGCCAATCCACATTATGGACCATCACATTCGATGTCGAACAATCGATCAGGTCAAGATCTAGTAGGACAATTATAGTCCACACTCGGCTACCTGGGAGGACGCATATGATATGTGCTAGCAGTTTCCATTTTTATTTGATAGTTAGACATATAGATCTTGTGAGATGCTTTATTTACTGCATTTATATACTATACAACTTCGGGACGAAGTTTAAAACAAGGGGGGGTGTATGTAACATCTCGCTCTTGCGAGCACATGTTATTGACTTATTCTTTGAGGACACTTGCATGCAAGTGATCCAATTATAATATACGGTTACCCATTTCACTTATGGATTCTTGTGATGATGTTGATGGATTATGATTTATGTTGTTTGATATATATGTATTGACAAATTCTATTGATGAGTTTTCCCTGAGTGTGCAAGACACTTGACAGATTGAGGATGTTGATGGCATCAATGCACCTCCTTGGACTCTAGATTGAGTTAGGGAGTGGATTGTATTGGTTTGAGTATTTCATTTATGCATATGTGACATCTGATCGATAATATTATGATGTTGTTTATGGATCATTGACATTGTTTCGTTGATGGATCATTGACAGTGTTTTCTTGATGGATACAGGCTGACGATTGCTTGCTAATATAACTCACATAAGGAGTAAAGGGGCCATGCACATAGACCAGATATTGAGGGAGAGGTGTGGCAGCATCCATGTCACAACCTACTAGCACTCCCGTCGTGGGTCGAAGTATAGGTTAATGATTACCTAGTTCAATAGGTCCACGATGTCGTGAGGTCAGACTGAGACCATTGCTCATGAATATTTCTAAGGGGCGCACAATAAGGCAGGTTCCTTATTCCTTAGAAGCCTTTAGTCTCTCACAAGGTTGCTCGAATGGAGTGTTGACTTTAGGGGTTGGAAAACTACCAAAACCAGTCAAAGGCGAGTGGCACCCTTGGACCACATAGTGCGTCTTGAAGGGCACGCCGCGGAATGAAAAATTGAGTCAATGAATCTAGGTGGACTAGAAAACCCTGAGCAAATAATTAACCTTGTAAAATCTTGAGCACTACTGGATCAATCAATTAATTAATTAATTAAGGTCTGAATTTATTAATTATAATCACTATAAGAGTCTAAGCCCTTGCACTAAAATTTAATTAGGCCTAAGTCTAAGTTAGTAAGAAGACTAAAAACTAAATTTATAAATTAAATAATGAGAGGATGAAGTAAATCAATTTAACAAATCAAGGAAAATAAATAAACCTAAAGATTGACTTACTACACATATGTGCAAGAAATTACCAAATTGGAATTAAGGTAAGAAAGGATTAAAGCATGAAAGAATAAGTGCACGCATAGAGGGGAATATAGAGTCTAACTACCATTAGTTTAATTAGGAGAAGACTCATATTTTAACTCAACTCAGATTTAGTAATGTGTCAGTCATTAATTGGAAATAAGGGGAATAAAGAGACCACCAGGAATGATTTAAGGAGTGATTGAGGATGGGTGAGGGAAATTGACTTGTAATTAAAATAAATTATAGAATTTTCTTGTGCAACTTATGGAGAGGGTGAAAAGTGTATCAGGGGAATAATTCTTAATAATTATTTTAAAAGTGAACTAAATTTGCAAGTGAATGTGTCATTAAGGAAACTCCTATAAAGAAAATGGAAAAAATGGAAAATGGAGAGACTGGTTATGGGAAAAGTTATGCTACAGAAATTTTGAATGGTTTTACTTGTGAGAGTTGGGGATACTCGGCTTCAGAGAGAGTGGTGGCTCTACCTTGCGAGGCAAGCTAGGAGCTAGAGTATTATGGTTGTGTGCATGGCCCATTTGCGGCTCGGGGGGCTAAGGGGGAAGAAGAGTTCCCCTAGCGTTGGCTGGGAGGTATCGGTGAAGTTTGGGGATTAGCAGGAATCGAAAAGAGGAAGGTGTGCAAGACTCCATATTGAAGATCAACTACACTCATTCTCCTTTCGGATTTACAGTATTTCAAGATAAAAATTTGTATTGATATTTAAAGGTTATAGTGTTTAAGCATTCATTCATACACTGATACAATACATTTGATATTGGTTGTGCACTGAACTAAATTTCTCATGAAACAATTTATTGATGAAATTACTGTGTGGAATCTATGTAATAGTTGCTTTTGGTTCTTCCTCTATGATCAAGTTTTCAAAGATTGTATTTTTCATGTTGTCTCTTGTGAAGAAAATTGAACCTTTTTTCTTGTACCCAGAGCGTAGGTTTATAATTTTTTGAACTTTGTTAATAGAAACACAAACTTCTATAGGATCGTTCCTGGTTCCCAAGCATTCTGATCTTTTAAAGAAGGGGATTTTTTATTATTGTTTGAGCGAATGTGTTTTCCCCTTTGGCGATTTTCTGTGTTGAGTTTTCAGTTTTTAAAAAAAAGAAAAAGAGACATTTCCCTAGTCGCTACCTTGATGGACTCCAACCCGAATTCATCTCTGATTTTTTTCTAAAATTTGTTTTGGATTGTGTTGATCCACGCTTGCACCAGCAAAACCAACCCAGACTTCACCTCGGATGTTTTCATTGCCATTAAATTTCAAATTTTTTATTGAAGGGATGCGTTGAGATCCCACTAATCTAAATTTTTTATTGGGTTTTGGATCATGCATTATAATCCCAGTCATATAACTTACCGAGATATACTAAATTCAAATGGAGCACTCTTCAAATCGTTCCATATCTATCTGTTGCATCACAACACCTACGCAGAGAAGAACAGACCAATCCAGAACTTCTCCAGATTTTTCTTGCCAACTAGATTTCTTACTCATCCACAAGCCATGTTCTCAAATGGTTTATCCACCACACTTGTGTACCAAACTTCCAACCCACCTGTATTTGGCACCCCCTTGTTTCCACAGTAACCCAAAGAAAAATGCATATGGAAGATGGCTCTTTACATCTACCACAAAAGATCCCTTCCAATAGGCTGAGCATGATTTACTTCTTTGCACAGTCTTGAAACAAATTTTCTGAGAATTTGATGAAGTGGACGGTCTCTATATATCTATTGGGCATGATTTCCTAGAAAGAGAAGGAAGATCGATCGACCTTGGCACTTCTCTTGTCAGATCCTGTGGTTAGGGTTTTCGCGTCCCACTTGGGCATCAAACATTGAAGCTTGAAACCAATATCTTACTTGGTAGCCAAGTGTGAATATCTTGTATGCAATTTCACCTCCTTTAACCTACCTGCAAACACCTTGACATTCAACGCTTTAGTTGCTAGGTATGGTCGTTTACAAGTGAAGAGGGCGTAGACGAATTAATTATGGATGGCTTGGTACTATATGTTGTGTTTTTTGATTAATAATTTTTATTTTAATGAAACCTACATACTTCAATATGAATATGGAAGTGGTGCCTTCGTATTGTTGGTGGATATCAATTAAAACCCTCCCTTTCCACAAAACCTTAGTTCACCCCTCAGATGGATAAGATTAAATTATTAATCACTGGTGTATTATTTCCCTTACTCATTTCACTAAAAGTATGGCTTCAAGGTTGATCTAATATATTAGATCTTTTTTAGGCCCTAGGAAGAATACTTGAGCTTCTCTATCTCCTTAGGGGTAGAAACCTCTTAATTTCCCTTGCTTCTAGTTAACACTAAATGTGTGATATAGAAAAACCTTAAGTCTAAAGGGAGGAAGTCATGTGAGCGAGTATGTTTAGTAAAGGCCTTAAGAAAATACTAGTAGGTTGCACAAGGGATAAGAACAATATCGAAGGACCAAAAGTTTAGTTGTAAGAAGTTAGTCTTTATAAAATAGTATTTATGAAAGCCCGTGACATCCAAATTCATCATTTAGAGTGGTGAAATTAATGAAGTTAGTTCCCTTGTGGCTTTTCTTAATTAAATAATGTTACCTAGTTAAGGTTAATGTTGTGATGACAGGTGGTGTAATTATTGAATTTAGTTCCCTTGGTGTTTTCATAATTAAATAATAAGAAGGTTTTCACCATAGTAAAATAATAAGGTGATAAGGGGGAGTAAATGGTTATATTATTAGTAAATCACGATGGGTATGGTATGAGTTATATAAATCGATTCACCCTTTTTTTCTATGGTAAATGAATTAATATAAGTATATGGATGAACTCCTTTATAACTACTTTCCTTATACGATCGAATTTTCATTAAAATTAAAGTTGATTACTCTTGCGCATTTAAAATAATGTTGATATAGGATTGATTAAGTATTTATATCTCTTGCGTCATTTAAAAAGGGGTTGATTACTCTTACACCTTTAGAATAATGTTGATATAGGATTGATTAAGTGATTAACCTTCCTTGTGCTATTTGATAATGTTGATGTGTAGATGATTGAGTGATTATATTTCCTTGCGCCATGTATTAAATGTTGATGTATGACCGGTTATGAATTTGCTTAATCTTGTGTCTTGAAGTTAAATGTTGATGTGTGATCGGTTATAAATTTCCTTAATATGGCATCTTGAAATTAAATGTTGATGTATGATTGGTTATGAATTTGCTTAATCTTGTGTCTTGGAATTAAATGTTGATGTATGATCGGTTATGAATTTGCTTAATCTTGTGTCTTGAAAGTAATGTGGATATATGATGAGTTATGTAATTGATTACTCTTGCGCCATGATTAATTGATGATTAAGATTGATTGATTGATCTAGTTGACTATCGACTTGATTGGAATAGTGGGATTTAGACACCTCCTCGTTCCTTAGAACAGTCGCCAACCCTGAGACCTTAAATGGTCAAAATCAATCAGATGAATCCTTGGCTCGAGCGTTGCTTATGTGTCCTGGAGGTCCTAACCATGCAGGATAGTTTGGGCGGGTAGTTATTTTAATATGCATTGTTTGGTTGATCATTACTTATATTATGCTTCAGTTGATTGTGATGTGTTGAACTACATCGCTATCTATGTTTAAGCGTTGAACATGTGTCATTGTTATTTATGATAATGCATTGGCCTTGTGTCGTTATTTATTTCGATGACGTGTCTCTTGTAATGATTTTAATTATGATGTCATGTTGATTATGCGTTTCTATGATTTATGCGTTGACATTAATTTCCTAATGTAAAAAAAAAGTACCTATCGTACTTCGTTTGTGTCGTAACGGCAGGGTCGTTACACTTGTTTTTCTATAAATTTGACTTGAAAAGCATCAATGAGTCAAGTTGTTTCTCCCTTGCTTTGTCATGGACTTTAGGTCACAGAAGTTTCAAAATAACTTAAGAGCGCTCTTGTCTCTCATGTTAATTGTCTTGTGCTATCTAGTCATAACTTTCATTTCAATAAGGAAGGGGAAGATTGACTTAAATTATCAAATGCATATGGATTTGATCAAATTTCCTTCATGATTCTCTAGATGAAACTCCAAACATATATATTGGTATATGATAACATGGTTTATCAGAATCTCAAAAAGGAGTTCCAAAATTCAATTCCATACAAGATCATAGGATTGAAAATTAGTTTAACGTTTCAATAATTTTTATATTAATAAAATCTCATCTTGCCTTCCTTTTATTTGATATTTTTATAATAATAGTTTATTGTAAACTTCAATTATTTTCATTTTGATGGGAAAATACATCATATATTTCTCAATTTTAATTATAAACTTACATTGTTTTCATTTTGATGCAACATATTTCTTTCTGTTGTAAAGTGCATCTTTTTATCTTGCAAAATATTGCTCATTCTTTTGCAATGATGGGTTGGGTGATATTGGCTTTGCAATTACAATTAATAACCATCACCTATATTGGATCTAATGATATTAGAAACAAAAATGTACATGTATGTTGATTGAATTTTAAATACAATAGCTTTGGTAAACTTCTATACTATTCAATTAGTAATTGGCAATCTAAACTTCTTGGCCATCATCTACCTATAGGTTATATGTTTCTAGTTTCAGTATTTTTTATTTTGGCATGATAACCTTGCACTATATATATACATATATATATCTTATGTGATGTTCAATATGTGATATGATACTAGAGAATAGGATTTTTTCATTTTTTCTCTTATGACAAGTCCTTGATTCCTTTTATATCCTTGTAACATCACATATCCAGTTCATCGTAAATGTTTGTTTGATGTTTTTCAAATATCAAGTATAGGAATATTTTCAACAAACATTTGTTGATGTCACAATCTTCGGCATTGCATCATTATTCTTCATTCACATCCTTGTCTAGCATAGCACCAGGTAATTCCATCATGCACTTGTATTCAACATTTATGCACTATGTAATATACTATATGTTAATAGCAATTTCATAGTTTATCTACATATCTCCATATAAAAAAAAGAATTGAAAGATGAAGGGTCTATATTGATATGAAATAAATATAAAATATATTATCTATACTTTCCTTTTACATAGTAAATGTTCAAGTGTTTAAATTAGGAAAATTTGGACAAGTGAAGGAAGTATCAGCAATCAAGGATCGCAAAGAACACAAGAACAACAAATACATAGGTAAATACACATAAATTGTCTTCCTATTACAGTTGGAAAATAAATATATTTTCTCATATTTCTATGGCGATGTTCTAATGTCAATGTCACATACAATTATAATTTCCAGTTCAAAAGAAATAATACAAAGTACAAACAAAGAAACCATTATATCGCAACAAAAACAACTTAAAAAGTATGTATGTATATAAAAATGTAATTAATAGAATGCATTTAAATTGTCAATTTATGAAGAAAATAAAAAGACATAAACTTCCTTGTGTTACTTATTTTATGCATTCCTTGTGTATAGCTCTAGATATACAACTTCTAATATGGTATCTATTGAAGACTTGA
This sequence comes from Picea sitchensis, assembly GCA_010110895.2. Taxonomy (NCBI): domain Eukaryota; kingdom Viridiplantae; phylum Streptophyta; class Pinopsida; order Pinales; family Pinaceae; genus Picea; species Picea sitchensis. Next base: position 65,612 of record SNQJ01S0038017.1, read on the forward strand.
AATATCGCATAACTGGACAAGTATTTGTTGGAGACATAATGGCCATATACAATACACATCTGGACAAAACAAATAGAACATGTCAAATTTTGTGTGCCGAAATGGCAGATTCCAAAATCATGATGACAGTCACATTGATGTTCATGCATATCTTATTCAAAAACATGAATAAAAGATCTTACATGGCAATAAACTATCCATTATAAATTTTAAAATTCTGCCAAAAACTAACTATGATTGTGGTGACTATAATCGTATTATATCACTAAATGACTTCAATATTGTAGACATAATTCCTGCAATCTGCTAGGAATAAAACTTCATACCAGACACAACAATAAAACAATTTGCAGAAAATACAACCATCTATCCAATTGGAACAATCGGAGTTGTTGTCACGCTTGCAAGAAAAGTGGAGATGCAATTCACTTTGCATATAAATGATGGCAACTCAAAAAATGACAAAGCTATGATATAACTTTCATATTCAATATTTTTACTTTTAAATGCCTATATGTCTTCAGAAAGACCACTAACTACCATAGGATTTCATGTTACAACTCCAATTGTTTGAAACATATGAACATTTATTTACATCGATGGAACAACAATTGCAAAAATAATATTTCTCTATAATGTTGTTCAAGAATATAACAAAGAGAAAAGATATTTTGTACAACACAATCAACATTTATAACAAAGTTCATAACAGAGATAGTACAACATCTGAAAAAAAATAAAAATAAAAATTAGCTCAACAAATATTGTAAGTATAGATAAATCCCTGCATTTAGAAATGTCATAGATAAGATTGTCTAAAAACATATATATGATCTTGTTCATTTTAGCAATTTATATAATATGCCTAATTTTTAAATGAAATTGTTTGTTATTTATCATTTCTAAATTTAAATTTGATATATGGTTAAGTTCTTATTAAATAAATTAATTGATTGGTCATAGATAAGATTGTCTAAAAACATATATATTATCTTGTTCATTTTAGCAATTTATATACTATACCTATTTTTTAAATGAAATTGTTTGTTATTTATCATTTCTAAATTTAAATTTGATATATGGTTAAGTTCTTATTAAATAAATTAATTGATTGGTCTCATGTGTCTCGTCAATTGGTTGAGATTGATGTCTGCATGAATATATATATATGAGTTATGTTCTCACATTCAAGGATATTAACATTTAAATAATAATATGTGAAGTTCGGATTCATACCCAAAACACACACGGATTCCTAGATTTATAGCATGTGGACAACCAAGATGGCATTTGGCTTTATTTATTGAAAAATGATTAAATTGATTGTACCATTGTGTATATTTTTTGTTGCAATTTATAATTGGTAAATGCATTGCCTTTGCTTCAAAAAGGGTAATGTTTTAAAAAAATTATGTTATTTTATATATTAATTAGTATATTATATAAATAGGTTGAAGGTGCAATAATGATAGAAAATGCATACTCAACTCCTTTTGAACTAATATGTGTCATCTACAATTCTTCAGTCAGTGCATATGCAGTAATTGATCATGTAAAGTGCAACGAGAAATGTCATTTTCTCTATAGACATAGCATAAATGTTATTGTCAAAACCACTAACAACACTACTATGCAATGCGCCATTAGAGAACATATATTGCAGAATCTACTTCCTAACCTAACATAGATGTCATATGAAATATATTTAAAAAAAAAAATAAGAATTGTTTATATGCTACGTGATTTCCAAGTCCACAACAAATTCACACTAAATGAAGACAAAATAGTACTGCAAATAGGATGAATAAAAAGGTAAATCAGAAAAAATTGCTTATGCTTCAAAAAAGTTGAATTGTTGATTTTATGTATTGATCAATAATATGGAAAATTGTTCTATTTCGACTTATTCCTCTTTCTTTTGACGAGTTCTCTTATCCTTCATTGTATAGAAGAAATCAACAAATGAAAGTTCAGTCAAGTGACTCAAAGAAAGTGATGCAAATTGATGAAGCTTTATGTTTTGTTAATTGCTCTTCATGGTTAAGGGTCATCTTTGGAAATTAGCAATGTGCTCAAGAATATTCCTTTGCACCATTTAGAATCTTGAATAGTCTTTTTCTCCACTTGAAAAGAACAATTATACTGCATATGCATATGTCATATTGCATGAAAATTGAAGAAAACAAAATGACTTTAATGACAAAAAGAGTTACAAGTTGTCGTACATTAACCGATTATACTAGTATGGATATGATTAGTTTTTTAATTAAAATTATCTCATTTATATTTTACTTATATTTTACAGTGTGAATTTCAGTTTCCATTGATTTATGAGTACACTATATGGTATAGGAGAATAACTTTTATCCAATTTGTCAGTTCGAATAACTACCTATTGATGTACACAAATTATATGCTACCACGTAGACTTGTTTCCTATGAAGAGTTAATTCCACCGAAACCGATATCATTTTACTTTATAGTTCCTATGCAACAAATTGATTAATGAGATATAATTATATGTTAGTCTGGGTTTATATAATTTGGTGAAAAGTAGTTAACGAATATTTGGTTACAAATCAAATCTCGAAGTAGATATGCATGGCATCGACATTGATAAACGTCTCGACAACCATTTTAAATAGCATCATAGTGATTGAAAACAAAATTCAAGCATGGAATTTTTTTATGTCCACCTATAAGTTGTCCTCACTGTGAAAGCATAATGTGCTTTTATGTGCTATGGAATGGAAAAGTTGTCGTTCTGTAGCGAATAGTTTTAGTAGAAAATCAAGTGAATTGAGTTAACTTTGAAATTGAATTGTTAGTCTTTAACTTTGCTAATGATTGTTGAGCTATTCTCTTCCCTACCCTATCTATTCCTAGCATTATTTTGCACTTTGTTTTTTGCCTCTACAGTTTTAAAGTGAGCTTGCATTGTATGTTTTGAGTGTTTTATAACAATTTTTAGTGTGTTTAAGGTAGGATTAGATTGTTTAAAATCTCTCCATTAAATCAAGAGTCTTTTTCTCATTTCAAATTTGAAATTTTGCTTATGGGAAAAGGCGCTACAAGAATAGTGTTATTCTTGTAGCGTTGGGAGTAATCATGATTTTGCATGTGCCACTTCACAAGATCATGTCAAAGGATGCCCGAGATATTATCCTAAAATCCATCACGATTGACGATTAATAATCAAAGTTGTGTCCTCAATGTTATACTCATTCGAAAAGATCGGGGTTTTACTCCTTCACTCTAAATCATATCAAAGGTTTGTTGGTTTCATATCATGATGGCTAATAGATTACACTTGATTCTTTAATTATATTTGGTTTTAGTTTATACAATATTTGTAGGTTTCCAACCTCTTCCATAACATTTTCAAAATATCTATAATTGTTGTTGACGGAAACCCTAAACAGACTCTGAAATTTAGTGATCAACATTATGGCACCAAAGAAAAGTGGGCAAGTTACCCAACTAGAACCAGAGGGAGTTGAATTGCTTGAAATTTTCCCAAAGATTTCGCAAAGGTTTAGAAGGGTAGGGTGGTTTAAATTCTGCTCAATGGTACAAGGCTATCCTGAGCGAATTCCTTTGATGTTTTTTCAGAACTTTGATGGATTCACAAAATTGGTGGGGAAGGTTTTAATTCATGTGACAGAGAATTCAATCGGGACAACATGTAGGATATTCGTGTATGGAGAGAGATGGTGGAAGAAGGAGGAGATGCCTATGCAATTATTCAAACAGTGTTTTCTCCCAGAACACCAAGATCCTAACTGGAGTCAAGGTATGTCACATAGATGGTTGAATATGGAATGGAAAACTACTCTAATGGTGATTCGCAGGTATATTGTCTGTGAAGGAAGTTTCTCCTTTATTAATCTTTACCACATTAGACTGTTAATGCACTTGAATGGTGACATCCCTCTATGTCTACTATTATTTTTATTAAAAAGCCTGGCAAAAATGTCTAAAAGAATACAATCTCACCCTGCAACTGCCAGTAAGAGTATTTTTCACCAAAGATTGATCAAAGTCCTAGTTGTGTATGCCTTGGATGAAGTGAATCATTCTTGGGATTGGTTAATTGAATACCTTGAACTTAAATATCAGGAAGTAAAACCTAAATTTTCTCCAAAGAAAAAATCAACAAAGGAAAAGAAGATTCTTAAAACTGTTGTTGTTACAAAAAAGAAGAATTCTCTTATGGCTAGAGTCACTCGATCTAGTAAAATAAAATTACAATTGCAGTAGGAAACGGAGGATCTAACAAAAAATTTCCATGTAGTCAAGGCCACCAAAGTAGAAAAAAAGAAGCAAAAAATAGAGGAAGAGTTGGACATTCACACCCACGAGAAGTTACTTGTTCCAAAGGATGAGCCCGAAGACAACAAAGGAATATAGATAAGAGAATCAATAAAGCAGAAGCTCGGGCATTCAATACAGAAACAAGAGGAACCAGTTGCAGGTGATAAAGTAAATCAATGGTAAATTATCCTAGCAGGTCTAAGACTAGGGCAACAAATAAATTCAGACTAAATTCAAAATACATTTTCAATCCTTCTCTTAAGGAGGAAAATGTAATTGTCATTGATGATGACACAAAGAAAGTGTAGGGGAGTAAAAGGGACAATCACCTATGATCTCTTCATACAAAGGGGAAAAGGTCAAATTAGAGCCTAAAGATGAATATGATACTATGAAAGAACAGTAAAAGGATGGGAAGGGCATACAGGTAGAAGATCACCCCATGAAGCATGTGACTAGAGCTTCCAAAAATCTAGTTATAAAGTACAAAACCTTACCCAAATCATCTTTGAAAAAGAGTTATTCAATAGATCTTGAAGATAATCCATTTGAGGCTGAGCTCAAATCAGAATTTGATTGTTTCCTAAAGACAAAGTTGCAAGATTATCAAGGGATTAGAATGTCAGATAATGTTGAAGCAGAAAATATTGATGGTAGTTCATCTTATAAGGATTATAAGCATGAGTTCAAAGTAAAAAATCCTAGGTTCTTTATTGACTTGAATCGGTCTACTCCAGTTGAAGAACATCCAGAATATAGAATGAAAATAAGGGATGAAAATGATAGGGTGAAAGAATTAAAATATACAATCGGGATGTTGAAGCAAGAAAAATACATGTTAGAACAATGGAATGTTAAGCAGCAGGAAAAGTTGTAGAAAGTAAAAAAGAAGAAAAAGGATTAGCAAGTTTTGCTCAAAGAGGTAAGAGAGGAAAATATCATATTGTATTGGCACAATGTGGTTTTGAAGACTAAATTGAAACAAATTAAGAGCACAAGTTTTGTTGTTATCATATAGTGAAGGATTCACATCCCAGAAATCCTATAGTTTTGACCTTTTTGATGATTCCAAAATACCTATGCTAAGGTTTTGAAACAAGTTGTTATGAGCCATACAGTGACATGGTATTTTCGAATAAGTAAAGAGTTTTTTCATCATAAGCAAGATCCCTATTCTTCAGGCCATCTTGGAAAACCAACTCAGCTCCAGATCCACTTTTTATTCTATGAGATTTGAATATCTCATTAGATCATGAACTAGTCTATTTTTGAGCTATTATCTAAAGGTAAAGATTAAGAGGTTTGAATTATTTGTATAAAAGGATATATCTCCTAAATATTAGCTAGAAAATAGGATCTTATCTTAACTGTGATATTGAAAGTAGGATCTCCATAAACTGATTGTAATGTTTAAAAGGAGATCTGATGGACATAAAAAAGGGTTGATTGGTTGGGAACCATTAGCCAGTTTTGAGAAGACATTGTAAAGCAAAGAACTATTTCATCTTGATACTAAATGGAAAAGGATTTTTTATGATCAGATCTATATTCTTGTCTATATTTCTATATTTTTCTTACTTGAATACATGTTAATATTGTGTTAAGAATTTGATTGTTTTATGTTTGTGAGTAAGTCAATGGAAATTTTGTTGTTTCCTTGTTCATAATCAGATTTGGTTTCAAGTACATGTCTATTTTCTCTTGAATGATATTTGGGATTAAGAGTTTCATATGTGAGTGGACAAATTGAAAGCTTACATACTTCTTTATCTTTCATATTCCTTTGCCATTTGATTATTGAATTGACTACCATTTACTAAGTTAGTGAGATATGGATTTGTTTTTGCCTTTGTGAATTGATATCATACATTATCATTGACCCCAACCTTCAGACCAGTTAAAAAACCAATTTAAATCTTTATCCATGAAACCATTGAAATAACTTAATGATGCCCTAGATTTCCCTCTCACAGTCAAGAGAAAGATTAGGGACTAAAATATTTTGGTGTCGTTGTCAGGGATGGAGACACAAAGTATTTTTCCCTGGGAGAACGACAAAGACCGAATCTAAATCTTGATGGTGGAAAAAAATTTAGACACTTTTCTGTGACTGTATATTATTCACCTGGTGACTCCTCTGCAGTAGTTCTGGCTCCTAAAAGAGAAGGTAAATGAATTAAACCTCCTCTAACCTTATCATCATATATAAAGAGACAAGTGACCAGAAATAACCCAAAAAATCCAAAAGTACTCAAGTAAGTAGTGTTTGATCCTGAAAAGTTATTGAGAAAATACAAAAGTATTCAAGCACAGTCCTCTTCTTCAAAAGATAAATCGTCGTCTACAAGTACTCAAGGAAAGCCTTTTATACATGTTAATAACCCTCCAGTTGTAGAAGTTTTACCTAAAATTGAAACAAAGCCTATTGTTCAACCTTCATTTGTATCCTTTCCTTCAACTATCTCTAAATTGAATTTAGAACAATGGAAATTATTTGTTGAGCTTATTGAAGAAGAACAAACAAACACCTTATCTAGTGTTGGAGCTTTGAGGGATTTTACCCAAAATACTAAAAGTGAACCTGATACACTTTTATCTTCATAACCCCAGTCTAGTTCTTCGGGTGAAGGTAAACCACATTTTCGTTCCTTTGAAAATCCTTTGTTTCTGGAACCTTCGTCCCATCCTTATTCAGAAAAGAAACCTCTGATTTCATCAGTTGAATATCAAAAACTTATATCAGCTCAACCAAGTTCTTCTACCCAATGGATTGTTTCCCTTTCTACATATCAAATTTTGTCTATTCCTAAAGTTCAAACACTAGTTGTGATAAACATGGTTGTAAATAGGATGGATGCAATTGTTGTAGCTAGATATGCACCAATCATTTTACCACAAGTATTTTATGCCTTCCCACCTAATGATTATATGAAGTATTTTCCAAGATTCAATGGAGAGGGGGAAGTCACTGTTGAAGAGCACTTGAACTCTTTCTATAGTTTTGCAGATAATTTTAATGTGGAGCATGTAGATGTTTGGATGAGACTTTTTGTGTAGGGTTTAGATGGAGGAGCAAGGAAATGGTTCAGAAGTCTCCATCCCAATTCTATTGTTGATATTGATGCACTAGATGACACATTTTTGACACATTGGGGAGATAAGAAAGATTACTTGTATTATATCACTGAATTTGGGGCTTTGAAGAGGAAACAAGAAGAATTTGTATTAGATTTTACTAAAAGATTCAATAAAATGTATAGTAAGATTCCATATGAAATCAAACCCATAGAAACATCTGCCAAAATTACTTTTTCCAATGCTTTTGATGTTGAGTTTTCTCTGTTGTTGAGAGAAAGAAGGGTTGTCACTTTGAGTTTAATGTAGGAAGCAACCATTGAATTAGAATCCAATAAAATGGTAGCAAAGAGATTGAAATCAAAGAGTGACAGAGGCAAGAAAAAATAGAGAGAATAACTTCCTTCTTCTTCTCATATAACATCTAACTCCAATATTGATTAAATGGCCAAAATGATGAAAACCTTGACATCTGAAATGGTTAGGCTAAAGATGGAAATAAAACAACCTATCATACTTGCACAAGAAGGTGGATACAGAAATTCCAATTGGTTTAGAAGGCCTAACAATGTTCCTCAAATTTTTCCAAGAGAAAGGAGACATCAAGAGGATTAGAGGTTTTTTCCTCCTTTTCAAAACAATGCAATGGAAAAGGTTGAATAAATTGATGATACCGAGGAGGATTCCACAGTTCATTTATATGATGCAGGATTATCTTTGACTCATCTGACACAACAAGATTATTAGGATGCTCTTATATTGAATCAGTTTGAGGAAGAAGATGTTGAAGATATTTCTCGGAAATAACCTAAAAGGAAAAATTATGACCTTAGATCCAGAACAAGTGGATCAAAGGTAGACACATTTGTTCAAGCAAAAAAGACAAATACTTCAACAAAATCAGGATCTAGTAAAGAAACAGGGGCTAAAACTGATCATCAACAAAAACAACATGTCAAGGTTAGTACTACATAGGTAATGGAATATGAGAAGCATGTTGCTTCTTTTAGTCTGGAAAATGAAATCAATAAGAAAAATTGTTTTGAAATCCTTACAATCCCCTGCTCATGTCACTTTTTCTGATACCATAAATCTTGAAGATGAAAATCCTGCCATAACCATTGGACCACACATTGAGGATAGATCTGATGCCTCTCCTCCTTTCTACATATCCCTGAATATTCACGAAAAAATATTGCATAATTGTTTAATGGATTCAGGAGCATCACACAATGTCATGCGAAGGTAGTAATGGATGAGATAGGATTGGATATCACTAAGACTTATCTAGACATGTATTCATTTGACTCCAGAAAGGTTAAATGCCTGGGATTCATTAAAGACATGTTTGTCACTTTATCTCAATTACCCATGAAACGTGTGGTTTTGGATGTGATTGTGGCTGATATACCTCCTAAATTTGGGATGCTATTATCAAGATCATGGGCTAAGAAAGTAGCAGGTACACTACAAATGGATATCAGCTATGCCACCATACCTGTGTTTGGTGGAGAACATCAAAGATTGTACAGGGAAGTGAGGTTGAATTACCTATTTAGTGATCATGAAAACCCCAGTAATCATCCTATATATGCAGTTGAAGATGAACTTGTTTCTTCCATTTTTCACATCAGTGATAAAAAAGTTAAAGCATCAGTGAGAAAGGTTACACCTACAGAAGAGAAAAATACAGAAAAAGTATGGAAAATGTCCTTTGATGGTTCATGTTCCAAAGAAGATTCTGGGGCTGGAATTTGTTTTATCTTTCCTGCTAAAGAATTCATTCCTATGTCATACAAATTGGAGTTTGATACAACAAACAACATCAGTGAATATGATGCTCTCTTGTTAGGTTTGAAAGTTGCTAAGGATATGGGCATTGATCAACTTTCAGTTTTTGGGGATTCAAATTTATTCATTCACTAACCCAAAAATATTTACCAGGACAAACAACAAAGGTTAAAGCAATACATAAATGAAGTGTGGGATTTTGTTGAGAATTTCTTCTTATCTTTCAATATCAATTTCATACATAGAAATTTGAATCAACGGGAATATTCTCTAGCTCTGGCAGCTAGTAATTTCAAAACTCCCATACTTCCAAATTTGAGATTTGAAGTTGAGGTAAGACACAGACCTTCTATACCAGACTATATAAAAAAATGGCAGGTGTTTAAAGATGATCATGAGATTAAAATATTTTTAGACACCATTGAGGAATTTTGTGTCATTTCCATAGATCAAGAAAATGAAAACGATGATGCAGAAGTCCATTCTGTTGATATTCTTCAAAACAACATGGTTGGCCATAAATTATTGAGTTGAAAACCAATCATTTTCCAAAGGGCCTAGTTCCCCTTGAAAGATTATTTGATCATAACAATGTGTCTAAAAAGTTTGTTATTCAAAAATAGGAGGTGGAAGTGGTAAATTGTGATATCAGTTCTTATTCAAATCCAAAGATGGTGAAGTTATCCAAGAAATTACCAGGAAAACAAAGAAACGGGTATGTAAGTTTGATGAAACGGTTTGTTGATGTTTTTGCTTGGTCTTATAAAGACCTTAAGGTTTTTGATTAAGAGATTATGCAGCATAAGATTCCTTTGAAGCATGGATCCAAACCTTTTAAGCAAAAATCAAGACAATTCAATCCATTGTTGCTACCCATAATTGAAAAAGAGATGAAAAGGTTGTTGAATGCCAAAATTATAGTTCCATTAAGATACTCATAATGGGTGGCAAATTTAGTACCTATCAGAAAAAAGAATGGAGAGATAAGGCTATGTGTAGAATTTAGAAATATGAACAGATGTTCTCTGAAGGACAATTATCCATTACCTAAAATGGATCATATTTTACAAAGAGTGGTAGGGGCTCAAAGGATTTCCATGATGGATGGATATTCAGGTTATAATCAGATATCAGTGATGGAAGAAGATAAAAAGAAGACAACTTTTACTACTCCTTGGGGCACTTTCATATATGAAAAAAGGCCTTTTGGACTCATGAATGTAGGAGCAACATTCCAAGGATCCATGGATATCGCATTCATTGGTGAGAAAGACAAATTTATGGTTATTTATCTTGATGACATTATTGTTTTTTCAACCTCTGATGATGAGCACTTACAGCATCTGAAGCAGACATTTTGAAAAATGCAGAAGGTATGGTATATCATTAAACCCTAAAAAGTCTCAGTTTTCAATGGAGGAAGGTAAAATCTTAGAACATATTGTTTCACCAAAAGGAATCAAGATAGATCTTGAAAGGGTAAAGGCCATCCAACAGATAGATATTCCAAGGAATAAGAAGTCTATCCAATCCTTCATAGGAAAAATCAACCTTTTAAGAAGATTTATACCCAATTTTGCAAAAATCATCAAGCATATTACGAATATGTTGAAGAAAGATGCAGAGATCAAGTGGATACCTGAAGCAAAGAAATTATTTGAAAATATTAAGCTAGCTTTAGTTAAGGCTCATGTACTCATTAGTCCTAATTACTCTAAGGAATTTATAATTTTTTCATTTGCATTTGAACATACCATTGTTGTTGTTCTCTTGCAAAGAAATGATGAAGGGTGTGAAAAAACTATATCTTTCTTCGGTAAGAATTTAATGGATTCAGAATTAAAGTATGATATCATGGAGAAACATGCCTACACTCTGGTAAAAGCCTTGAAGTCTTTTAGAATATATGTCCTGCATTATGAGATTATTGCATATGTGCCAAGTAGTGTTGTTAGGTAAATTCTGGTTCAACCAGATAGTGAAGGAAAAAGGGGAAGATGTGTTGGATTACTGAGAGGGGGGGTGAATCAGTAATAGAGAAATTTAATTATTTTTAACCATATAATCCAAGTGTTATATCAATGTAGCATTATCATCCAATAATTGCAGAGTAAATAAGCAATGAAAAAATGAACAATCATACACATACACAGTACACCAATGTTTTACGTGGAAAGCCAAAGCGAGAGAAAACCACAGAATGTTTTTTCTTATATGTCTTGAAGAATTACATTCATTGGAAGCACCAACTTCCTTTGTTTTCCAGCTGCAACTGGAAGGAGGCTCCAACCCCCCTGTTTATCAGGCTACAACCTGAAGGAAGCTCTAAATCCCCTATTCTCTGGCTACAACCAGAAGGAGGATACAACCCCCTATGTTCTCCGACTACAAGCGGAAGGTGGTTAAAACCACCTATCATTTGCCTCGTCCAACCGCCCTGAAGTAGAAGTAGAACAATGGAACCATTGTCACACTATCATTGTGAGATATATCGATGTAAAATTGTACCAATAAACCTGAACCATGCATCAACATGTACCTCAACTTGTAATCAACCTATACCATAAACAAGTGCATCAACCATGCATCAACCTATACCAAACAACTTGTAATCAACATGTACCATAAACAAGTGCATCCAACCATCTACCACGTATGTACCAATCATGTGTCAACTACTAATCAACTATGATAGATCAATATGTACCAACATCATCGACTATGCACCTCATGTATTTTCCAACTCATCAACTACTTGTCTCAACCATGTACCCAACATGTACCTTAACCAAAATCCCTCATCAATTTCATCATCCAAATATGATTTGTAACTTTGTAATAGACCTGGTGTATATGATCACATACCTGCA
>SNQJ01S0038017.1:77671-93512 GCA_010110895.2 Picea sitchensis
ATCACATACCTGCAAACCTTCCTTAACTTTCACAACAGAAGACTAGCATTTTCATCAAACTTTTCTTTAGTCTCACATGACTAGTTTGGGATTAGTCAACAACCCTAACTTGAAATAATCATAACTATGTACCTGTAATGAATAAAGATCTGAAAAATAGTACAAAATATTCTTTAGTTTGTTTTATGCAATTCCTCCAAGTGTCACTACTTGGAACCTCTCAGAAAATGAGTTATAGCAAAAATTACATACCTTGTTGAATTCTGGATTATTCTAGAGAGCGAACTTGTAGAGCGTGCCCCGCACGAAATATTAGTTGAATGGATATAAAAATGTAACAAAAAATATTGCAGACTGTACTCTAACTAAAACATTTGGTATTACTGAATTCGGATTTGTTATGAAGAATTTATGACGTTTTTAGTTGAAACACTTGTTTTAGACTAGTTTCAGGACTAGCCACAAACCCTATTTTCCACGGAGTGTAACTCCAAAAATACAACGACCCACAAGCTAAATTTTTTACCACAGATACTTGGATATGTTTCCTCAATGGCCTATCAATTTCACATTCTGAATCATTCTATAAAAAAGTTTATTACGAAAATGGTGAGATAACTTGTAAATAACATACCTTAGCAAGCATCATCAAAAGAATTTATCCTCCTTGAATTCCGGCCTTCTTTTCTTCACCTTCCCTCTGAAATTCGGCTTAGATATCCTTTGGTTACCTCAGTCACCTATAGATATTCAATATGATCAAGTGTGATATAAAATGAGAGAGCCTTGCCTCTTATTTATACTCTCCATCTTCTAGGACACTTAACCCATTTCTAGGTCACTTAACCTATTTTCCTCATTTTTAGGTTAACCACTTTCCATAATTAGAAACTCCTTCATTACTTTATCATTTAAATATTCATCCTTGACTTTGTCACCTCGCTTTATCATTTAAATAATCTTCTTTGATTTTGTCACTTCACTTTATTATTTAAATAATCTTTTTTTACTTTGTCACTTTACTTTATCATTTAAATAATAATTTCTTCTTTGCAATCTCTTTGACTTCTTTGACCTTTTAGGGCTTCAAACCAGCATATGAGGGTCCTCCAACTTCGTAAGGCCATAACTCTCAACCCGTGAGGAGTTATGTGACATTCCACATACCACTAGAAATGGCATGACATGTACTATTCATATAGAATAGTATTACCTTCAAATATATTAAAACTCATACCATTATACATGAAAAAACCTTGGGTCCATTACCCAAACCTTTGTGCTACCAGAATTCGCTACCGAAATTTCTTCAAGGGTTGAAATCAATGACAACCAACCTTAATCAACAATATCCCCCTTTGGCATTGATGGAAACACTTTGATGCAAAACTGAAATCATTTCATGCAATATTGAAGTCGTATCACTCATGCTCCTCCTAGAACCATGCCTCTGTCCTCTGCATCTATGTGACCATTGCTCCCCTGGAATCATGCCTCTGTCCTCTGCATCTGATAAATCTCTCTCCCTTTGTCATCAATGGCAAAGGTATATTTCCATCCGGGGTTTCTCCCCCTAACTGAATTGTCATCTTTATGGTGCTTCCTCGTGTACATCTAAGACATATAAGATAAGCATTCAAAAGCATTCATTTTGGATTATAAATAACTCCGAGTCTCTGGCGAAGATACTCAAAGGCTTCCCATGGAAGTGGTTTTGTAAATATGTCTGCCACTTGTTCTTGTGTACCCACATACTCAACTATGATGTTCTTTTCTGCAACCTATTCCCGTAGAAAGTGATACTTGATAAGAATGTGATTCGTCTTGGAGTGTATCACCGGGCTCTTTGAGATACTGATGACGCTTGTATTATCACAATATATTGGAATGGGATCATCATACTCAACCTGTATATCTGTCATAGTTTGTTTCATCCAAAGAACCTGTGTACAGCATGTCGATGCTGCAATATACTCTACATCGGTTGTAGATAGAGATACTTATGATTTTTTTTTGCTTATCCATGATACTAAACACTCACCCAAGTAGAATGTTGCTCCACTGGTACTTTGTCAGTCATCAATACAACCTACCCAATCTACATCTATGTAGACAATAAGAGATAGATCATTTCCTTTTGGATACCATAATCCAAACTCTTTTGTTCCTTTGAGATATCTAAAAATCCTCTTCATTAATAACACATGTGATTTTTTTGGTGTTGCTTGAAATCGTTCCACATGTCCAACTGTATGCATTACATCTGGTCTAGATGTTGTCACATATATTAGGCTACCAATCATTGGCCTGTATTGCCTCTGATCTATATACTTTGAATCATCATCTTTGCTTAACTTGCAACTGGTTTGCATGGGAGTGAAAACTGGTTTGCAATCTTCCATTCAGAACCTCTTTAGCATTTCTTTGATATACTTGGTTTGAGAAATAAAAATTCCTTGATTGCTTTGACATATCTGAAGTCCCAGAAATAAGAATAGTTCTCCAAGTAATGACATTTCAAATTCATTCTACATATCATTTTCAAATTTCTGGGTTAACCTGTCATCATCACTACCAAAAATAATATCAACAACATAAACTTCAATTAATAAAATATTACCTTGACTTACCTTGATGTAGAGTTTGTTGTCTGCACTTCATTTTCTGAACCATGCATGTTGTAGATATTTATCCAGTCTATAGTACCATGCTCTAGGAGCCTATTTTAGACCATACAAGGCCTTCTTTAATTTTCACACATAGTCTACATTCTTTGACAACTGAAATCCTTCTGGTTGTTCAATGTAGACTTCTTCTTCAAAAAATTTATTCAGAAAAGATGATTTTACGTCCATCTGAAACACTTTAATATTTTTGGAGCATTCATAAGATAAAAACAATCGGATTGCTTCCATTCTGGCAACTGGGGAAAATGTCTCTTCAAAGTCGATTCCTTCGACCTGTGCATATCCTTTACATACCAATCTATCTTTGTTCCTTGTAACATGTCCATCTTCGTTACATTTATTCCTGTATACCCACTTTGTGTCGATCACATTCTTATCCTTTGGTCTTGGAACCAATTCCCAAGTGTCATTTTTCTCTATTTGATCAAATTCTTCATCCATGGCCTTGTTCCAAAATCCATCATTGTTGATCTCTTCAAAATAGGTTGGTTCAATCATAGATGTGAGTGCTAGGTGTGTTTGTTCTGGTGAACGGATTCTTCTTCTAGTCTCAACTCTTGCGTCTTTGTTTCCGATAATATGATCTGAAGGATGATTCTTTTGTACTCGTCTGCTAGGTGTATTTGGAGGCACTTGTTGAACTTTCTCTATTGCTTATGTCAGATTTTCTTCATCTTCCTCTTCTACTTCCTTTTCATCTTCTGTTTCTTCTTCTAAAAGTTGTTCCATTGATTCATTTTATGCTTCCTTTGATTATGTTCTGCCTGTTTCATCAATTGTTACGTTGATGCTTTATACAACTTTTTTCAATCTCGTATTGTAACACTTGTATGCTTTCCTTGTACTTGAGTAACCAACAAGTACTCTTTTGTCCACACAAGATTCAAACTTTCTCATTTTTCCATCTTCTCTTTTGTTGTAGCATTTGCTTCCAAAAAATCTAAAGTACTTCACACTTGTTGGTCTTCCTTTCCATAGCTCGTAGGGAGTTTTGTTAGTATTGTTTCTGAGCATTACTCTGTTTTGAATGTGAACTATTGTATGCACTGCCTATGTCCAAAATATATCTGTCAATTTGGAATCCATTAGCATTGTTCAAGCCATTTCTTGTATTGTCATGTTCTTTCTTTCAACAACTCCATTTTGTTGAGGTGTCCTAGCAATGGAAAATTGTCTTTTTATTCCATGACTACTGCAGTAGTCCATAAATTCATTTGAAGTGAACTCTCCTCCATTATCAAATCTCAAGCATTTGATTTTTGAATCCATTTCATTTTCAACCATTTCCTTGTAGATCTTTAAGTTTTCAAAATATTTTGACTTATTCTTGAGAAAACAAATTGCAGTCATTATTGTATAATCATCAACTAATAACATAAAGTATTTCTCACATTTTAAAACCTTTGTTGTAGTTGGTCCAACTAGATCAATATGCACAATTTCCAGTGGTCTTGTCGTTGAATATTCCTTTGATTTGAACCTGGTCTTTGTTTGTTTTCCTTGTTGACAATGCTTGCATAAAGTTTTGGTTGGTTTCGCGATCCGAGGCATTTCTCTGACTGCTTCTCTTATGCTGACTTTGACAAGGTTATCAAAATGTATGTGACCCATTCTTCTGTGTCATAGCCAACTTTCATCTTCTTGTCCTAGACAACACTTTTCATTTCCAATTTCACTTAATACATATATGTTGCTTGAAGTTCTCGCAGTTGTAGAAATCAATTTTCCTGAACCTTCTTTTCTTATCTCGCACTTCTGTGAATCGAAAGTAACTTTATGATCTTGGTCACATATTTGACTCACACTTAGAAGATTATGTTTCATATCTTCTACTACTAGAGCAATTTCTACCTTGGTATTCTTGTTCCCAATTCTGACTGTGTCTTTTCCAAAGATTTTAGTTGAATCATCATTCCGAAGGAGACTGGTCCATATCTTTCCTTTCGTAATGTAAGAAACATGTCTCTATCACATGTCATGTGTTTTGAATAGACATTTTCAACATTACCAACCACGTTTCTTATGCTTAGCTTGTAGACTGAGTGTGCATTCTTCATTGCTATATTGATTATGCTTTCTTATACATGTCATTTTATGAGGTTCATGTATGTGACTACTCTTATTATGTTACGATTCTCTAGGAGGGACTGTCATTCTACAATCTTTGGCCATGTGTCCAAAATTGTTACATTTGTAACATTCCACTTAAGTGCTCAAAGATTCAAACCTGTTGTAACTTCTTCTCTGTGTTTCACTAGGCCTTTTTGGATAACCCCTTTGTGTATGACTTTCATGTTGTTAGCTCTGCAATTCACATCTTTATGTCCAAAATTATTACATGCATAACATAAACCAAAAAAGATAGTTTGATACATGAGAGTTGAAGATATTCTGAAAGTAGGTACTCTTATAAATTATTCTTCTTCCTGAGGCCTATCTGTCGGTTGTTGATTCTGAAATCTGAATCTTCTCGGTGGAGGAGTGTCCCCGTAATATTCCTTGTAGATCTTCCTATCCCTCTTGATTGTTTCTGCATAGCTTTTTGGATATGTTTCTTGCTCTGTTGTTTTGGAGCTTGATCATTTTTTTGTCTGATTGTATCAAAGTCCAGACTTGTCATGATGAGATTTTTTACTGCTGATAATGTCATCCAAAACTTTTGAGTTGTTCTGCATATTTTTCTTTTGAAGATCCTTTCTTAATGTGACAATCTTTGCTTCCAAATTTCCAATGATCTTGTATTTTTCTTCTAGTTGTTATTTTAGTGTTTCTTCAATTCTTTTATCTTTTTCTATTTGAAACTTCAAATTTATGATCATTTGTTATAGTTCTTGAGTGTCTTCTTTCTTGTCTAGTTATGCTTGTAGTTTCTTGTTTTTCTTTTTTTCTCTTCTGATAACTTCTATGGCACACATTAATTCCACTCGGTAGTCAACTTCTGTCTCTTCAATTTCTTCTTCGACTTCTTCATATTCGTCTTTGGTTTCTTCATATTCTTCTTCGGAGTCTTCTTTATCAAAGTCTTCTACAGCCATGAATAGAACTCTTTCTGTCTCACTGTCACTAATTTCATCTTCATCTGATGATGAGATGTCTTCTTTGGTGCATAAGTTTTTCTTGAAAACTTTCTTTGTGGTTCTTTTGCCTTTATATGTTTGTTTTCCTTTTGAGTAACCTTCATCATTTCAATTTTTCTTATAAGGACATTTGTTAGCAAAATGACCAATACCATCACAATTAAAACAAATTAAAGGAATTTTACCTCTATACCTACCGTTGGTTCTCTTGTTCAGTCTTTTGACAAAGTTGGCCTCTTCTTCATCATCTTTCGAGACGTCACTGATGTTGCTATGTTATTATTTTTGCATTCTCTTTTGCTTTGACTTTTTGGATGCTTTGAAGACTGCTTCTTTTATATATGGATTTTCCTATTCAGTTCTCATTTCATATGCTGTGAAGATTCCATGTAATTCATCCATTCTTATTGAGTTTAGATATGATCTTTCTTCTAGTGTTGATATCTTAGGGACAAATCTCATAGGAAGATATCTTAGTACTTTTTGAACAATTACAAATTCTTTGATTTCTTCTCCCAATCCTATGATTGCATTTACTATTTCATCAAATCGTAAAAAATATTCTCATATTCCTTCATCTTAAGTTGTTCGTATTGACTTCTATAAGTTTGAAGCTTTGTTGCTTTGACTTTTGAATCTCCTTCATAAATAGTTTGAAGTTTGTCCCAAATCTCTTTAGCGGATTTACAATGTGCAACTTTGGTGAATATTGTTTCAGTAAGACCATTCAGAAGTGAATTTTTGGCTTTGGAATTATTTTGACCGAGTTTCATTGCTTTGTCATTTGTTGGCGGAATTGCTGGTGTTTTGTATCCATCTACAATTGATTGTCAAATTTCAAATACCTGTGCATGTATATATGTTTTCAACCTTATGCTCCAAAATGCATACTTATGTCCATTGAATTGTGATATTCCATTTTTATACAAGTTTTTTCTCTCCATGATCTACCTTTCAGTGGTTAAACTGATTTCTGAATGAACCTGCTCTGATACCAATTGTTGGATTACTGAGAGGGGGGTGAATCAGTAATAGAGCAATTTAATCCCTTTTAACCATATAATCCAAGTGGTATATCAATGTAGCATTATCATCCAATAATTACAGAGTAAATAAGCAATGAACAAATGAACAATAATACACATACACAGTACACCAGTGTTTTACGTGGAAACCCAAAGCGAGAGAAAACCACAGAATATTTTTTCTTATATGTCTTGAAGAATTACATTCATTGGAAGCACCAACTTCCTTTGTTTTCCAGCTGCAACTGGAAGGAGGCTCCAACCCCCTTGTTTCTCAGGATACAACATGAAGGAAGCTCCAACTCCCCTATTCTCTGGATACAACCAGAAGGAGGCTACAACCCCCTATGTTCTTCGGCTACAACTGAAAGGTGGCTACAACCACATGTCATTTTCCCTGTCAAATTGCCCTGAAGTAGAAGTAGAATGATGGAACCATTGTTACACTATCACTGTGAGATATATCGTTGTAAACCTGTACCAATAAACCGGAACCATGCATCAACCATGCATTAGCATGTACCTCAACCTGTACCATGCACCAACATGTACCAAATAGCTTATAATCAACATGTACCATAAACAAGTGCATCCGACCATGTACCAAGTATGTAACAATCATGTGTCAACTACTCATCAACTATGACTCATCAATATGTACCCCTAATTACATGTACAAGGTATGTAACAATCATGTGTCAACTACTCATCAACTATGACTCATCAATATAAAATTCAACATCATCAACTATACACCTCATGTATAAAGCAACTCATCAACTAATTTGTCTCGAACCATAAAATCTTGTACCCAACATGTACCTTAACCAAAATCCCTCGTCAATTTCATCATCCAAATATGATTTGTAACTATGTAATAGATCTGGTGTATATGATCACATACCTACAAAACTTCTTTAACTTTCACAACAAGAGACTAGCATTTTCATCAAACTTTTATTTAGTCTCACATGACTAGTTTGGGATTAGTCAACAACCCTAACTTGAAATAATCGTAACTATGTACCTGTAATGAATAAATATATTAAAATAGTACACAATGTTCTTCAGTTTTTTTTATGCAATTCCTCTAGGTGTCACTACTTTGAACCTCTTAGAAAAGGAGTTATAGGAAAAATGGCATACCTTGTTGAATTATGGCTTATTCTAGAGAGCGACATTGTAGAGCGTGCCCCACACGAAATATTTGTTGAATGGATCTAAAAATGTTACACAGAATACTAAACATTGTACTCTAAACAACACATTGGTCTTACTGAATTTGGATCTATTATGAAGAAGTTATGACGTTTTTACCCGAAACACTTTTTTTAGACTAGTTTCGGGACTAGCCACAAACCCTATTTTCCACGGAGTGTGACTCCAAAAATACAACGACCCACAAGCTAAATTTTTTACCACATATACTTGGATATGTTTCCTCAATGTTCTATCAATTTCACGTTCTATATCATTCTATAAAAAAATTTATTGCGAAAATGGTGAGATGACATGTAAATAACATACCTTAGAAAGCATCATCAAAAGAATTTATCCTCCCTTGAATTTCGGCCTTCTTTTCTTCACCTTCCCTCTAAAATTCGGCTTAGATATCCTTTGGTTACCTCAATCACCTATATATATTCAATATGCTCAAGTGTGATATAAAATGAGAGAGCCTTGCCTCTTATTTATACTCTCCATTTTCTAGGTCACTTAACCCATTTCTAGGTCACTTAACCTACTTCTAAGTCACTTAACCCATTTACAGGTCACTTAACCTATTTTCCTCATTTTTAGGGTTAACCACTTTCCATAATTAGAAACTTCTCCATTACTTTATCATTTAAATATTCCTCCTTAACTTTGTCACCTCACTTTATCATTTAAATAATCTTCTTTGATTTTGTCACTTCACTTTATTATTTAAATAATCATTCTTGACTTCGTCACTTTACTTTATCATTTAAATAATAATTTCTTATTTGCAATCTCTTTGACTTCTTTGACCTTTTGGGCCTTCAAGACAACATATGAGGGTCCTCCAACTTTGTAAGGCCATAAATCTCAAACCGTGAGGAGTTATGTGGCGTTCCACATACCACCAGAAATGGCATGACATGTACTATCCATATAGAATAGTATTACCTTCAAATATATTAAAAATCATACCATTATACATGAAACAACCTTGGTTCCATTACCCAAATCTTTGTGCTACCGAAATTCGTTATCGAACTTTCTTCAAGGGTTGACATCAATGACAACCAACCTTAATCAACAAGATGGATAACTAAGATTCCGGAATATAACATGGTCATAAATCCTACTAAATTGATCAAAGGACAGGGACTTGCTAAATTACTAATGGAATCAAATTGTAAATCAATTGGATTGCATTACATCTCCAACAAATCAATAAATTTAGTATTACAGATTGAAGAAATTGATTCGCAGGTAAGCAACAAATATCTTTCTTCTCCCCAGTACAAGGATATTGTTCATTTTCTGCAAAGTCTTCAATATCCTCCTGATTTAGATAAATCCAAGTTCATATCTCTCAAAGTTAAATCTGTAAAGTACTGCATCATCAATCAATTTCTATTTTGGAAAGATCCTAATGGAATTCTGCTGAGATGTGTTGATGAAGATGAAGAAAAACATATTTTCAATGACTTACACAAAGGAGTTTGTGGTGGCCATCATCATTGAAAAGCCACAGCTTTCAAAATATTGAGAGAAGATTATTACTAGAATGTATTGTTCTCTGATGTGTTTTCTCAAGTAAGGGCATGTGAACCTTGTTAGAAGTTTGCATGAAAATAGAAACTTATGTCTATGCCTCTGAAACTCATCATTTCCCATGGACCTTTTCAACAATGGGGTTTGGATTTCATTGGAGAAATTCATCCTCCATCTTATGGACAACACAAATGGATACTCACAGCCACATATTACTTTACCAAATGGATTGAAAAAATCCCAACATGAAATGCTACAGATAAGGTAATCATGACTTTTCTTGAAGAAAACATTTTCTCGATATTTGGGTGTCCTGGAAAGTTAGTTACTAATAATGCCCAGGATTTCAAGTCTAATGCAATGATTGAGTTTTTTGATAAGTACAACATCAAATTGGTTCACTCCACTCCTTACTATCCTCAATACAATGGATTAGCAGAATCCTCTAATAAAAGCCTTATAAGGATCATTAAAAAGTTGCTTAGAGAAAATAAGAGATCATGGGATTCAAAATTGAAATTTTCTTTATGGGTTGATCGGATTAGTACATAGAAATCCATTGGAAATTCACCTTTTCAAATGGTTTATGGAACAGAGGTTGTGTTTCCAACTCAACTCGGTCTACCCATTCTAAAAATTTTACAAGAAGAGTTAGAAGAGCCCAATGATATTCAAAGAAGAATTTTCCAGATCATAAAAGTTCAACAGAATAGAGAAAAGCTCCATCAAGAAGTTGTTGTTTACCAGAACATGGTTAAGGAAACTTTTGATAAGAAGACAAAAAATGATTTTTTTGAAGAAGGAGATCTTGTGTTAAGGTGGGATGCTAGAAGAGAGGACAAAGCTAAACATGGTAATTTTGACAATTTATGGTATGGTCCTTTCAGGATTTCTAAAGTTATGGATAACAATACTTTCCTCTTACACAATTTGGATGATAGTAAAATATTGGGGGGGGGCAGTAAATGGGTGGTTTCTAAAACACTACTTATGTTAAAACCAACCAAGGGTTTTCATTTTGTACAGTATGTTTTGTTTTGTTTGGTGAGTTGATTGATTTAAAATAAGACTCCATAAACCCAATGGAAAGACTACTCTGTACCTTTTTGGTTTTCATTTTTGGATTAAAGGATGGCAGGGAAAGGAAATAAATTACAGTAAAGTTTTATGACGATCAGGGAGGTAAAGGCATTGGTCAGCAGGTTCTTAAAGTTTCACTATGAAAGAGTATCCCTAGAAGGAGACAGTGTTAGTCTTTAACTTTGCTAATGACTGTTGAGCTATTATCTTCCCTACCCTGTATATTCCTAGAATTATTTTGCACTTTGTTTTCTGCCTCTACAATTTTAAAGTGAACTTGAATTGTATGTTTTGAGTGTTTTATAACATTTTTTAGTGTGATTAAGGTAGGATTATATTGTTTAGAATCTCTCCATTAAATCAAAAGTCTTTTTCTCATTTCAAATTTGAAAATTTGCTTATGGGAAAAGGCACTACAAGAATAGTGTTATTCTTGTAGTGTCAGGAGTAATCATCATTTTGCATGCGCCACTTCATAAGATCATGTCAGAGGATTCCCAAGCTCTTATCCTAAAAGCCCACATGATTGATGATTAAAGATCAAAGTCATGTCCTCAGTTTTATACTCATTCGAAGAGATCGGGGTTGTACTCCTTCACTCTAAATCATATCACAAGTTTATTCGTTTCATAGCATGATGGCTAATAGATTACACCCGAGTCTTTCATTATATTTGGTCAGTTTATACAAGATTTGCAGGTCGCCAACCTCTTCCATGGCATTTTCAGAAGATCTATAGTTGTTGTTGACATAAACCCTAGAGAGACTTTGAAATTCAGTGATCTTCATTATGGTACCTAAGAAAAGCGGGCAAGTTATCCGACTAAAACCAAAGGACATTGAATTACTTGAAACTTACCCAGATATTTCACAAAGTTTTAGAAGGGCAAGGTGGTTTAACTTCTACTCAATGCTACAAGGTTATCATGAGTGAATTTCTTTGATGTTTGCTTAGAACTTTGATGGATTCGCAACAGTGGTGGGGAAGGTTTTAATTCATGTGACAGAGCATTCAATCGGGATAGCATGTAGGTTATCCTTGTATGGAGAGAGATGGTGGAAGAGGGAGAAGATGCCTATGCAATTTGTGAACCAATTTTTTCTCCCAGAACACCAAGATCCTAACTCGAGTCAAGGTATCCCACAGAGATGGTTGAAGAAGGAATGGCAGACTGCTCTAATGGTGATTCACGGGTATATTACATGTGAAGGACGTTTCTCCTTTGTTCATCTTTACCACATTAGATTGTTAATGCACTTGAATGGTGGCATCCCTCTATGTCTACCATTCTTTTTATTAAAAAGCCTGACAAAAATGTCTAAAAGATTACAATCTCACCCTGCAACTGCCAGTAAGAGTCTTTTTCACTAGAGATTGATCAAAGTCCTAGTTGTGTATGCCTTGGATGAAGTGAATCGTTCTTGGGATTGGTTAATTGAATCCCTTGAACTTAAATAATAGGAACCAAAACCTAAATTTTCTCCAAAGCAGAAATCAACAAAGGAAAAGAAGATTCTTAAAATCGTTGTTGTTACAGAAAAGGAGAATTCTCTTGTGGCTAGAGTCACTCGATCTAGTAAAATAAAATTACAATTGCAACAGGAGACAGAGGATCTAACTAAAATTTTACCTGTAGTCAAGGCCACCAAAGCACATAAAAAGAAGCAAAAAATAGAGGAAGAGTTGGACATCCACACCCATGAGTAGTTGTTTGTTCCAATTGATGAGCCTGAAGATAGCAAAGGAATCCAGATCAGAGAATCAAGAAAGCAAAAGCCCGGGCATTCAATACAGAAACAAAAGGAACCAGTTGCAAGTGATAAAGGTAAATCAGTGGTAAATTATCCTAGCAGGTCTAAAACTAGGGCAACAAATAAATTCAAACTAAATTCAAAATCCCTTTTCAATCCTTCTCTTAAGAAGGAAAATGTAATTGTCATTGATGATGACACAACAAAAAGTGCAGGGGAGGAAAAGGGACAGTGACATATGATCTCTTCATACAAAGGGGAAAATGTCAAATTAGAGCCTAAAGATGAATATGATACTATGAAAGAACAATGAAAGGATGGGAAGGGCATACGGGTAGCAGATCACCCCATGAAGCATGTGACCAGAGCTTCCAAAAGGCTAAACGTAAAGTCCAAAACATTACCCAAATCATGTTTGTAAAAGAGTTATTCAACAGATCTTGAAGATAATCCATTTGAGGTTGAGATCAAATCAGAATTTGATTGTTTCCTAGAGACAGAGCTGCAAGATTATCAGAGGATTAGAATGTCAGATAATGATGAAGTAGAAGAGATTGACAGTAGTTCATCTTATAAGGATTATAAGCATGAGTTCAAAGTCGAAAATCCTAGGTTCTCTATTGACTTGAATTGGTCTTCTCCAGTTGAAGAACATCCAGAATTCAGAATGGAAATAAGGGATGAAAGTGACAGGGTGAAAGAATTAAAAGTTGCAATCAGGCTATTGAAGCAAGAAAAATGCATGTTAGAATAGTGGAATGTTAAGCAGCAGAAAAAGTTGCAGAAAGTAAAAAAGAAGAAAAATGATCAACATTTTTTGCTCAAAGATGTAAGAAAGGAAAATATCATATTGTATTGGCACAATGTTGTTTTGAAGACTAAATTGAAACAAATTAAGACCACGGGTTATGATTTTATCATACAGTGAAGGATTCACGTCCCATACATCCTACAGTTTTGACCTTTTTGATGATTCCAAAATACCTATGCTAAGGTTTTGAAACAAATTGTTATGAGCCATACAGTGACAGGGTATTTTCGAATAATTAAAGAGTTTGTTCATCATAAGAAGGAGCCCTATTCTTCAGGCCATCTTGGAGAACCAACTCAGCTCCAGATCCACTTTTTATTCTATGAGATTTGAATATCTCATTAGATTAGGAACTAGTCTATTTTTTGAGCTATTATCTAAAGGTTAAGATTAAGAGGTTCAAATTATTTGTATAAAAGGATATATCTCATAAATATTAGCTAGAAAATAGGATCATATCTTAACTGTGATATTGAAAGTAGGATCTCCAGAAACTGATTGTAATGTTTAAAAGGAGATCTGATGGACTGAAAAAAGGGTTGATTGGTTGGGAACCATTAGCCAATTTTGAGAAGACATTGTAAAGCAAAGAACTATTTCATCTTGATACTAAATGGAAAAGGCTTTTTGATGGTCAGATTTCTATTCTTGTCTATATTTCTATATTTTTCTTACTTGAATACATGTTAATCTTGTGTTAAGCATTTGATTGTTTTATGTTTGTGAGTAAGTCAATGGAGATTCTATTGTTTGTCCGTTCATAATCTGATTTTTTTCAAGTACATGTCTCTTTTCTCTTGAATGATATTTGAGATTAAGAGTTTCATATGTGAGTGGACAAATTGAAAGCTTACATACTTCTTTATCCTTCATAGTCCTTTGACATCTGATTATTGAATTGACTATCATTTACTAAGTCAATGAGATATGGATTTGTTTTTGTCTTTGTGAATTGATATCATACATTATCATTGACCCCAACCTTCAAACCAGTTAAAAAACCTTTATCCATAAAACTATTAAAATAACTTGATGATGTCCTAGTTTGCCCTCTCGCAGTCAAGTGCAACTTTAGGGACCAACATGAACCAAGAGCAATATCAGGTGCAATTCTATCCAAAAACACATATCCATTGGATCATGTACCAAAAGCAAATTTATATCCAAATTAAAAGCCTCGGACTAAACTGCTTATGTATTTTTAAACTTGCTTGACAATGACTAAGCTGCCATGCATCCCTTGTTATTTTAATGAAGGAAAAAAAGTAATAATAGTTGAACTTATAATATAATAATTAAGTGAAATAATTAACATCCAAGATGATCAATTTAATATTACTTTTTTGTAAAATTAATTCTAACCTTAATCGAGATGTTGAGTTTTAAGATTTTCTTATCAAATATTTAAAAAAGACATATAAATATATGTTTCTTACCATTACAATCATAACATAGTTGCAATGATAATATAAATATTAAGAGTCTCGAAGTAGTGTTATCTGACATACAAAGTAGCACCAGTGGTCTAGTGGTAGAATAGTACCCTGCCCCGGTTCGATTCCCGGCTGGTGCATCTTTCTCTTGCAAGCGTTTTCAGTATTTTGAGCTTGGTTGAAGCTTTATTTACTTTCTGGTTCTTTCTCGAAATATTGATATTCAATTCCTTTCTGGTTTTCCAGTTGCAGTCCATGTAGCACAGTAATGATTATTCCCGCCTCTCACGCTGGTGACCCGAGTCTTGTAACTTTGTTTGCATTCTTTAATGACTTCATCGTATATTGCGAAGTCCAACTATTGCATAAAATAGAAACAAAACTTAAAATAAAATACTTATGTCACAATTGGAAGATGAATGCTAATAACAATTGTCACTTTCTAATAAATGAATATGTATGTCAAAGGTGTTGGAAGATGAATGCTTAAATTAATGCAAACCAGTTGTATTAATAAGTGTTGGAAGATGAATGCTTAAATTAATGCAAACCAGTTGTATTAATAAGTCTAGATTTGACATTCAAATGTGAGGTAAATTTGTCATTTTCTCAGACTTTTATAATTTGACATTCAAATGTGAGAGGTAACTTTGTCATTTTCTCACACTTCTATAAATTTCTCAATTTGTTTCGCCTTCTTTCTTCCTTAATTCCAAATCAATTCTAACTCTCCATAATTTGTTATCATGAGAAAGTTTTTTCCTCCACAAAAGAGAGAGAAAAAATATAAAATTGTACTAGTTTTTCCTTCATGTTGCTATAAAATTATTATTACTACTTATGTTATACTAGGATATGATACATTTTTGAGGTGGCAGATGTGTGGTGTGTTGTATGTGAACTGACTTGTGTTTGGGAATAATGTTAATCAATTTAAGATTGACGTTATCTAACAATCAAGCAAAATTTTTAGCCATATATTAAGGGTTCAAAACTCTCATAACAATGGAAATCTGGAAACTCATAGTTATTGGAGACTCTCTGATTATCATTTCATTAAGTTTTTTCCAGGTCCTTTGATCTCTCAACAACCAAGTGGACTCCATGGCAAACATGGGAGCACTTTTGAACCAAGGCTTGCTAAGTCAAAGTGGGGGGTCCCCTTTACAAATTATCTCCCATGAGTCTAATATTTCCAAATATTAGAAATGGCATGCAGTTCAAATCAATAGGA
>SNQJ01S0038018.1:6218-28123 GCA_010110895.2 Picea sitchensis
CACATGCTTACCTGACATTAGGCCAACTCATATCCCTTCTTTGCCAAAACTCTATTGAACAACTCTTTGAAAATCCTCTTGTGTCAAGGCCCACGTGCCCTAACCCATTACTGCACACGTGTACACGCTGGTTGACTCACAACAGGCCACATGTACCTAACAAAGCACGAAAAAAGGAAAGTTTCTGACGGAACAAAAAGCTATGGGTCAATTAACCGAAACTCCCGGCCATGCATGGCCGAGGGTTCATCCAAAACCCTAGCTCCTTCTAGCCTATAAGAGAAGGAGTAGGGGTACCATTTGGAAGAGGAAACAATATAGAAAAGAAACTCTACCCATTTACGTAATCCATTGTCCCAACCCTTTAGCCTTTCCTCATGCCAAAGGAGATTTAATGCAAAGCAGTTGAAGGATAGAAGAAGAAGATCCCAGGATCAGGTTCAAGGAGCGGTGGTCAGTCTCAGCTTTTGTAAGTTGATTCACTTTCAGTAATAAAAAGAATGATTTTCCCGTCCCAATGCATGAATTGTCTATGGTTTGATTAATTTACACTTGATTTCTAACCCTTGAGTATAGAAGTAGCATGCATCCATAGTTGTTGTTTGTCTTGAGTGCAGGTTATCTTTGGAAGGAGCAGCACAAGCAAGTAGTCAAGCACAACGGAGGATCTACATCGAACGCTGGTAATAAGGTAGGTGGTCATTTTCCTTGCATTTACTAAGAAAAATGGATTTAAATCTTGGGATGTAGGTAAAAAAGTAGTTTCTATTCGGTCAAATCTGCATGCAAGTCTGACCCTAGTTTGCTAGTCCATAGGGTGTTTTTCCCAACAACACTAGCGATGTGTTTATTATTAATAATTATCAAAACATTACATTTATTAGGCATACTGGCCCTTTAATAATTGTTTGGGCACTCAAACCTCTCAACTTTGTGACAATACATTATTTAAAAACGGGGGTTCGAAACCCGAGGTGTTACATCCCCTCCCCCTTATCTTGGCACTGTCCTCAGTGCATATACAAAATAGAGATCAAAATCTCAAATTTATTCAAAAATTTGTGGGTACTCTGCCCGCATGGCATCTTCATGCTCCCAGGTAGAATTTTCAGAATCATAGCAGGTCCACTAAACTTTTACCATCTTTATAACTCGATTCCAGAGCATTTTGACCTTTCTGTCCAATACCCGCATTGGATGAACCTGAAAGTCTCCCTCCGTCTCTACCTGAATCAAATGCCAATCAATAACATGGTTAGGGGCATGTACATATTTATTTAGTAAAGATACATGAAATACATTATGCACATTCATGGAAGCAAGCAATGCAAGCATGTATGCAACTTGCCCTATTCTATCCAATATTTCAAATGGACCACAAAATTTGGCTGCCATCTTTGTACAACTACCCAGTTTCGATGAGATTTTCTTGGGATTCACTTTCAAAAGTACATGCTCCCATAATTTAAATTCTCTAGTTGTCCTATTCTTGTCGGCATAAATTTTTTGTCTATCCTGAGATGCCTTTAAAGTTTGCTTGATCTTAACCACTTGGTCTTCCATGTCCTTGAAAAAATCTGGCCCAAGTACCACTCTATCTGTTGGGTTTTCCCAGCTCACTGGAGTATTTCATTTCCAACCATACAAGGCTTCAAATGGGCCCATTCTTAATGAAGCTTGATACCCATTATTATATGCAAACTCAAACAAGTGTAAGTAATCTTCCCACTTAGATGGCTTATCCATCACATACATTCTCATCATGTCTTCAATTATTCGATTGACCCTCTCTGTTTTCCCATCTGTCTGGGGATGATATGTTGTGCTAAATTTTAGATTTGTGCCAAATCCTTTAAACAATCCCCTACAAAAATTGGAGGTAAACTTTGTATCTCTGTCTGAGAYGATTGTCCTAGGTATCCTATGCAACCTAGCATTTTCCTTCATGAAAATTTCTGCAATATTAGTCGTTGTATGTGTTGTCTTCAYAGGAAAAAAATGAGCAGTCTTTGTTAATTTTTCAACCACCACCATGATTGAATCATGTTGCTTATTCATTCTAGGTAATCCTGTGATGAAATCCATGGTGATCACTTCCCATTTCTTCTCTGGGATTGGCAATGGCTGCAGCAAACCCGTTGGGTTCCTATGCTCAGCCTTCACCTTCTGACATTCCATACATCAAGTGATGTAATAAGAAACATCCTTCTTCATTCCCAGCCAAAATAATTGGCTTCTTACTACTGTAACTATTTTCTAGTAACCAGGATGTCTAGCATAAGGAACATCATGCATCTCCTTCATTACCAAATTCCTCAGTTCTTCGGAACTAGGAACATGTTCATTTCTTTGTGTGGGAAATCCTTGATGTCCATTTTGCATGAGGACTCCCCCAAGTCTTTCCTTAAATTTATTTGTACATACCAAAAAACTTTCATTTGGGTCAACAGTCTTTAACATGGGTGCACTAGTAAGTAATTCCTTCAACAGATTAAAATTATTTTCACACTTGAGTGTCCATTCAAATTTAGTTCCCTTCTTTTGCAAAGAAGTGATGGGATGAGCAATCTTAGAGAACCCTACTATGAACCTTCTATAGTAGACCTCTAATCCCATAAAATATCTGACTTCTAACATATTTCTGGGTGTTGGCCATACTCTAATGGTTCAATCTTCTCTGGATCTACTACTATGCCCTGCTTTGAAATAATGTGTCCCAAGTAATGGATCTTCTTTTGATAGAAAGAACACTTACTCAACTTGGCATACAACTGATGTTCTCTCAGTACTTGCAACACCAGTCTTAAGTGATGTTCATGCTCCTCTTCAGAATTAGAATAGATAAGTATGTCATCTAGGAATACTATGACAAACTTATCCAAATAATTTATAAATATGTCGTTCATTAAGCACATGAAGACAGGTGGTGCATTGGTCAGTCCAAATAGAACCACTACAAATTCATAATGACCATACCTAGTCCTAAAGGTTGTCTTATGAATGTCTTCTTCCTTTATTCTTACCTGATTGCATCTCGCCCTCGGGTCCATTTTTGAAAATATCTTTGCTCCTTTTAGTTGATCAAAGAGGTCATCAATTCGGGGTAGAGGATACTTGTTCTTTATAGTTTACTTGTTCAACTGGAAAAATTTAATACACATCCTCAAGGTTCCATCCTTCTTTTTGACAAAAAGTGTTGGTGCTCCCCAAGGTGAAACACTTGGATGTATGTACCCTTTCTTCAACAATTCCTTCAATTGCATTCGTAATTATTTGAACTCTAGTGTGCTCATTCTGTAAGGTGTTTTTGAAACCGGGGTAGCTCCTAGCACTAAATCAATTGAGAAATCTATCTACCTTCTTGGTGGAAATCCTTGTATTTCTTGGAATACATCTTCAAATTCCTTTAGCACCAAGAAATATTCAAGGCTTGGCCCCTTTGTATTGTCTGGCTCTTTCACATGAGCTGCATACAATTGGCATCCTTTCCTAAAACATCTTTTCAGTTGTAAGGTTGAAATCTCCCTTATAGAGATGGGTCTTGGAACTCCTTTCACAGTGCTCTGTTTTCCATTTTCATCAAGACATGTAAATGTCTTGTTATGAAAATATAGGACATCATGATGCTTTTCCAACCAATCCATTCCATTCAGAATATCATAAGACCCCAATGGTATGAGATTTAGATCAATACCAGTATTCACACCATTAAGACTTATAAAACAACTTCTGACCATATCATGGATTCTCCTTTTGGTTCCAGTGGCTAACTGAACCAAACTTGTTTTTCCAAGTTTACTTTTATCCAAATGTAATCTATCCACTATCTTAGGATCAATGTAGCAATGACTTGCTCTTGAATCAATCAAAATAGCAACATGTTGATTTATGATCTTACCTTCCACCTCGATCATATTGGACTGGTACTCTACTTGTCAATCATTTAAAGTTGCATAGATTCTTCCCATATCTTCAACTGTCGTAGCCTCTTGGATGTTGTGCATAGTCTTCACTCTGTACTTTCTGTGTGGGAAATCCTTGTACATGTGATCTTCCTTACATCCCCAACATTGGATTGGTGGTCTTCCCCTTTTTCCCAAGGAATATTCCTTCTTGGAATCCCCCTTAGCATACTGATCTTGATGATTTCTATTAGGATAATTCTTATTGAAGGGACGTTTGAATCCTTTCCTCCTCTAACCAGACTTCTCATTATTCTTCTCCTTCCAATATTTCTGCAGGGATTCTCTTCCCTGGCCTTGCTCATATAGTATTTAGCCTTCCTGATGGCCTCAATCAAGGTCTTGGGTTCATCATACTTGATATTTTCCTTATAAAAGGTTGGCAGTCCAATTAGAAATATCTGTATTTTCACTTTCTCATCACCAATGAACCTGACATACTATAACAATCCCAAAAACTTCTTCTCATATTCTGCCATAGTCATGCTTCCCAACCTGAATTCAAATAACTCCTACATTTTCTTGTCATAGAAATGATCTGAGAGGTACTCCTTCTGGAAGTAATTCTTTAACTGTTTCCAAGTGATCCTTCTTTCATTAACAGGTTCCACTTGCTTCAGTTGGTCCCACCACATTGCATATTTCCCATGTAAATAGTAGGTGTAAATCCTAGCTTCCAGGTTGGATGAATAGTTATGAAACTGAAAATATCTCCTGAGCCCAAGTAACCATTCTTCGAAATTATCTTCCCTTTCTCTTTCACCCCCAAAAGAAGGTGGCTTGAGCTTCCTCATCTCTCCTTGCAAACTATCTACCTCTTGTTTCCTTATTTGGTGTATAACAGGAGACACCTCTAGACTTCTTACAGGATCATCTACTGCATAAAAATTTCTTTTTGAGTAGGGAGGCGAGTTGTGTCCATGAGCTCTGCTAGCACTTCTGGAATAACCAACTCTTCCACAACCATCCCTTCTTTCATGGCACCTACCTTCTTCCTCTTTTCTTGAGTTTGATCCCTTCTTCATTTGTCTCTGCAACTGATTTAAGCTCTGCAACACTTGAGCATTTATCTGACTTTTCTCTCTCATAAGTCTCGCATTGTCTGCTTTGTAGCTCTAAACTTCCATCTTCAGGCTTCTTACTGTTTCTAATAACGTTTCTTGTTCTCCTTTTAACTTGTGTCCATTGGACTTTGTCTCTGCATTACCAACTCTGTTATTATGGCCTTCATCCTCCTTATCATGACTAGAGGCTCCCTCGCCTTCTTCCATTTCCTTAATACACATTCTGAGATAATGTTCTTAATCCCCTTAATTATGGAAAATGTGCAAGCAACCATTTTGTTAGAATTACGCATATGATAAACAAAATTTTCAAACCATGCTACAGGTCTCTTTTTTTTTTTTTCATGGATATCATATCCCATTCTCTGAAAATAATAGTGTCCTATTATCCTTGGCTAACACATAATTTCATCTTGCCCAGGCGCTTCCTTCAAACCACCTTCCCAGGTGACCACAACTAGGAACCACGACTAAATCCTTCCTTAGCACTTTTATGTCTCAAAGACCACCAATTTGGCCCTTATCCCTCCTTCCCTCAGCTCTCAATCTACATATGACCATGGCCATGACCTTGCACTTAGCTGAAAAAGAGTGTGTCCAAAGCTTCGGGACTTCGAAACTTTCGGCCAGGACTGGATCAACGGTCCTCATCCTCTTTCATGATCAATCATCGAGATCCACATCGGGACTCTGTGCTTTGGGAGTCTCAACTTTCCTCGCTTGCCTCCTCCCGGAATGATTTTACCCGGATTTCATGATTTGTCGAAGGGTGTCCTCCCAAAGATCAACAGTTGTGAATCGCTTCGGCTCTTCAGGCTTCGGAAGTCTCAAAATTTCCTCCTGCACATTCTCCCAAAGTTCTTTTACCCAAAGTCGATGATCCTTCGACATGTGTCTTCTGGAATTCGACGGTCGATATGTACTCCGACCTTCAGGACTTTGTGAGTTTTCGACTCAATGCAACCTGTCACATTTTTCCCCTCTAGAGTGCCTAGTCTCTGGACTACACGATCTGTCACCACGTGGTGAAATACTTGAAACAGACACATGGTCCAATCAGGCGGGTAACACGTGTAACATCCTAGCTGACACTTCAATCATCCACATTCTCAACACTTACTAACACATGGTGCACATCCCATGTGTCCACGTCATTCCCAATGACGTCTACAAGCCACGTCACTTCGAAACTTCCAGGATCCACATCACCTCTAGGTGACGTCTTCCTACCCCATCACTTTGGCTCTTCAGGCTTCAGGACTTCGAGAGTTTCCATACTAGCAAACTTCCAATTCTCATGAACTTTGAATTCATGAACTGTCCAATTTGTCTCCATGTGTCCTTATGGATCAGATGACTAAGATTCACTTCGAGTCTTCACTCAAAGTCCACGAATCTTCACCACGTGTCACCCTTAATTTGATGGTTGAGACTTACTTTGGGTCTTCGTACTTCAAAAATCTCAAAATTCAAAACTTATCTGGCCCCACTAGATTTTATCTAAATCCCTGGATCTAGTGATGTGTGGCTCTTGGCATATCAGTGACTGAGATCCTTTCGGGTCTTCATATTTCAGAAAAATCAAGCTTCATCATTTTTCCAAAATGTTTTTATTTGAATATCGCGATCTACTGACGTGTGTTTCCCATGGATCGATGACTATTATTTCTTCGAGTCTTCGTACTTTAGAGAATTCAACTCTCAACCTTCTATTTTCCCCGAAGTGCATGGATTTATGTCACGTGTCCTCCTGGATCGGACAGCTGCAATTCACTTCGGATCTCCGGGATCCAGAAATTTCAATTCTCAACTTCTCCTTGCTCTCCTTTTCCTAGAGTGCTTTCACCCAGAGAACAGGATCGGTTGACGCATTTCCTCCTACAAATCGAAGGTCCCCAACTATTTCTTATCTTCATAGGTTTTCCACTCGATTACTAACATTTCACATCATTGCATGCCTTTCAATTTGCAAGGGCATGCATCGGCGATTTGCAGTAACCTGCTTTTCACCCCACAATTCTCCTGATTCTAAAACATAACCCCTTGGTGAAACCATGGTTTGTATTGCGGGACTGCCTTGGGGAATTATTTCCCATGCAACTTGGTTCCCCACAATGCCTCCTATCCATTGATCTCTCTCTCCAATGGGATCCGATGGCTAGAACCTTAACCCTTGATTCCTTATCATCGGATGACCCCTGTTCACCTGTCCTCCGATCCAATGATCCCTAATCTCTCATGATCCTACTATGGTGATCGCTCCCGAATTCAAAGGGGGACGGTCATGATCCTTCGAACCCCTTACAACTGATCTCCGAGGATCTAACTCCTGCGTAGATTCTGAAACACCATTCCTCCTGAGATTTTCAAATTCACGATTATAATTTGATCTCGTCCATGAGACTTTGACCAACAGACCCAGGCCATGCCAGCCTGGTGTTTCAACCAGAAGCTCTGATACCAATCTATAACATCCCCAGCCACCCGCAGGCCAAGGCATGCTACCTTCAAGACCACCATTGGACTTCGTACTCTTACCGATACCTTATTTATTTAATAAGGACGCATAAGATAAAATATTTAACGACATGCACAACAATATCCAACAAACATGCATAATCTAAGATTTAGTTAAACGATAATTAAAATACATAGCGGAATACATTCATACAGAGATAATAATATCACAATAGAGAGAACTTATCTTTATAAAAAGGCGACACCAACTAGCTGCAGACCAAGGACGTTCCACCCAACTGTAGACACCACTGCTCCAAATCTCAACAACAGTGTCACCCCCAAGCTATGGATATGAATCCACAAGGATGGTTCTAGAGTGTGCTTGGGTTCCCAAACCAGTCAGATCTCAAGCTCTCATAGGTTTCCCAACACCCACAATAGTCCAAGTACCCAACTCTCTTCTACCTAGCCTGTACCACCCGAGAGAATGGACCTCCACCTTTCTCTACCACGCAGTCCCCCAGGCAACCCTTCTCCTTTATCCAAGGCCTTCAGCACAACTGATCCAGAATCTCAATGATGGAAATGACTCGTAGTTGTGAGAAAAACAGGGCACAGGCCAACGCATCTCAGACATGCAGGCCCCAAGTCATGTCTGGATTGCACCAGCGACCATTACAGCCAACTATCCCTTAGCTAATATTCAACAGTTCCTTTCCCTTTACCAAGCCAAGATGCAGGGAGGATGGATCAATGAATGGGTAAGTGAGTGCATGAAAGCACATGAGGGAAATGCATGAACGTATAGGAAAATCAACAAACAAGCCATCAATTGAACCCCCCCATCAGACCAGAGGTGGGTTTAAGTAACTTCACGGGGAATCAAGAACCTCCTGGCCTTCCCCAAGAAGCTCATGTAACTGATCCCCTCCCTTAGGAAAAAAGGGTAATTAACATAGGAATAAACACTTAGTCCCTCAATCCCTCTCTCTTATGGAGTCATAGCCCCCTATAACTATAGTCCTTGTCTGTCTAGCAGTAAGCGATGTGTTTATTATTAATAATTATCAAAACATTACATTTCTTGGGTATATTATCCCTTTAATAATTGTTTGGGCACTCAGACATCTCAACATTGTAACAATACATTATTTAAAAATGGGGGTTCGAAACCTAGGGTGTTACATGTCTGGTCCCTTTCTTGATGCAGGGTGGTCCATCTGGTGTATTGGTCCTCGTAGCTTCCAACAGGGTAGTATTGTTCTTTAATGGCATCCTGGAAGGAATCCCATGTACAGGAAACAATAAATATTTCATATTCCTCTATGGCCCTTTTCTCAGAGTAAGTGTCCCACCAGTCCTTAACATGGGGGACAACCTTGAGGAGTGCAAAAGTAATATTTTCCCTATCAGGAAAATTGTGGACCGAAAATTACCCTTCAAGCAGATTCAGCCATTTATCTACAACATTTGCATCTATCAATCCTTAAAATAATGGAATATCAAAATTTACATGTACCTTGAAGGGGGTTGCATGGCCACTTGATGAAGATGCTTCTCCTATGGGCAGTTGTTGAAGGATCTGCACAAAGTTGTCCATCATTTCAATCCTTTGTCATGCAAGGGATTCCTCGAGCAACATTTTAAAAGGATCTCCTACTCCATGATCTTTATTTTCGTCTCCCATGGGTTTTTGTCGAGCTCGGCATGGCCGATCTTGCAACAACTTGATTGGTTCGAGTCCCAACTTCTTGTACCTAGATCTTGTCGGGGACATGCACAAAGAAAAATAAATGAAGATAAGATTGCTCTAATACCATTGATCCATATTTAGGAGAGGAATGAACTGATTAATAGACTGAATACAATAAATACAGAGATATGAAGAACAATAAAGATATCCAATGAACAATATATTCTATTGAATAAATGAAATAGGCTGAAACTATAAAACTGCAAAACTGAAACACTTGCTCGAATGGTGGAAGCTATCTCTCAGAAGATATGTGGACGATACATGCATCCGTCATAGCATAATGATTACAATGAGGCTCCATAGGCCTTTTTGATATTACTCATGAATGCCAAAACCCTAGACATCCAAAAACCTAACCCTAGGAGGTGAAACGTCAAAATTTATGTGGGCCCCTACGGATAAGTTGGTACCTCAACTTCTTGGGGTCGTAAATTTTTCATATGACCTATGTTTTAGGTGCATGACAGCCCGTTTGAAAGGCCTTTCAGAGAAATACACATTACACCTTCAAATTCCGACTTCAACTATAGTTTGACTATGGAGAGCCAAAAAACAATTGTTTAGGGCTCCAAAATGGACCTGGAAGTACAACAAGATGTATTGACATGAAAACATACAAAATAATCCAATCGGATTAGGTGAGAGGACACCAGTATCTACCTGGAAGATGTGTAGGGATTCAGACAACCCCGGAAGTGTATAACCCACAATTACAAAGAGGTACAAAATAACATGCTAAACTAAAAATAGACAAAAGGAGCTAGTTGGAATAGGTGGGTGGCCACCAATATCCACCTGGATCATCAAGATGCTCATTGGATTGGTGGAGGTGGAAGGAGTTCCACTTCCCATGATGAAACCAAATCTCTCCCCCCCACTAGAAAAGAATCCATAAGTGGGAATTGAATGGATGTGCATCGAGACACTAGGTATACTAAAGGATGAAGTCAATGACGCAGTTGGTGTCCCCTAGATGGAGGAACCAAAAACAAAAGGTGTGCACGGTGTAGGT
This sequence comes from Picea sitchensis, assembly GCA_010110895.2. Lineage (NCBI taxonomy): Eukaryota > Viridiplantae > Streptophyta > Pinopsida > Pinales > Pinaceae > Picea > Picea sitchensis. The sequence continues at coordinate 16,473 of SNQJ01S0038018.1, forward strand.
CCAATGGATCTAAGGGGTGGCAATGAGGACACTGTTGGGATTCCCTCGGGGGAATTTCCCCCTGTCCCACTTGGGGATGGGCTCATATGCTCATCTACACTAGACGAAACTATGGGTCTAGACATGGTGGGAGGATGAGTGAAGAAAGAAAAAGGATCACTAAAGATTTCGCTTACTTGGACAAGTAAAGGGGCGCCTGACTCAGTTAAAGGTGGATTACAATTTGGTGGAGGACGTTCATCTACCACCTCTACTTCAACCAAAATGGTCTTGTCTAACCAAAGATAAGACCCTTCAAATTCCTTGTCTTCGATCTCATGTCACTTTAGAGGTGGTTTCGCCTCAACAATAGGATCAAGTCCTCATAATTGACAGGAATGGCACAGTAATTCAACCACAGTGAATAAACTATGTTACTAACACGCACAAATCAACCTATGTCTGAAATGGACTCAGACTCAAAGAGCACCCCCCTAATAAAATCTACGCAACAACAAGAAAACCAATTAGCTCAGGGGCCTTTGGAAAACCAACCCTATGGGGGGGGTCAAGTCCCCCACAATATTAACTAGTGAAGGTGTGAGGAGAATTTATGATGATATATGAAAAACAACCCTAACTGGTGAAAGTACCATTTATTAAGGCAAACACCCTGTTGCACCTCTTTTTCCACCTAGATGAGAAAAACAGAGGTGCTTGCAAGATTAGTTGGGTTTGCTAAGTAGGACAGCTATAAGGAAAAGGGTTAGAGAAAGAAATATGAAAAAAAACTAAGAAATAAACTAAGAAATAAAATAACAACTAAACTAGTGAGCATAGGGACATAAGAACAAAAGAAACAATAAGACCGATGTCATCAATGGTAAGGTTTATATCAGTGAAAGAAAACACGAAGAAGAAAGAGGACTATGAGTCCCTTCTTCCTCCAAGGGAGGGCTCTTGGACCCCCACAAATAAGCTCTTGTTACAACTTTGAATGAAAATGGTGAAAGAATTCTTTGCTAATCCACTCAAGGGGTGAGATGGATTGCCTAATGTAATGGTGCTAGTATACTCTTGATGAGAATAGAGGATTCCTCAAGAGAATAGTAGTAGCATAACTTTTCTATTGAATTCCTTAAAAAATGAAGTGCACCCATAGCCTTTTTATAGCACCTCTTTGAGGTATTGTGCAACCAACTTGTAGTGTGGAAAGAGGCTAATTAGGGAATTTTTAGGTCTTTGACCAGCCACCCAGTCAGATCTAGTCCAGATTTGAGTGTCAAATCAACTTGTAAGATGAACCAAAAGTGGGTGGGAGGCCGACCACTCTCATAAATGTTTCGTTCTCAGATGTGCGTGGCTTTTAGCGACCACAGTCGCGCATCGGGCGCATGTGCACTTTTCCTGCATTTTTGTTTTGCGCATGTGTGCGTGCGCCCTGTGTAGTCATAATGCACTTTAATTTTATCACTGGTTGTATAGTTTTTGACCCTTTGGAAATGATTTTGTGGTAATTTTGGTCCATGGGTGACCTCATAACTATTTGACGATGCTGGATTCTTGTAACCATTTGCAGATGAAATTTCAGTGATAACAGATGCCCCCTGATGGATGAGGATAGGAGCATACGTATAGCCGAAATTCATCAATGTTTCTTCTACTGAGAGTGTCGTTGTAAGAGAGAGCGATAATGGGATTGTCAAGAGTTACCTGTTGGAGGGAGAAGGGAACCTGTAGAACCCAACCTTCGATAAGGTGTGTAAAAATAAACTGTGTACAAACAAGGCGGGCATGCCCCATGCTCGTGTCATGTAACTCAAAAATGAATGACGTGTTGATGTAGACAACTGTAGCACCCTTGGGGGCGGTCATGATAAAGGTAGAAGACAATTCTTGCGGAGGAACATACTCTGAACAGTAGGTAGTGACATCTGTAAGAAATATCACGGGTTCTGTAGGCATTGATAGCCCGACCAAGTCCAGAGGTCTTCGGAAAATATAAGAAATAACTGCAATAGTCACAAAGTAAGACCCACTGTAACATGAGAAAGTGTTGAAGTTGAATGTTATGGGGGTCAACGAAATCAGGGAGAAATTGTGGTTCTCCATGTGCCATCTGAGACCTCTCATTGGAAAGATAATGAGAGTCAATATACTTTCGCCCTTCTGGAAACTGTGTTGATGTCGACAAAAAAGGGGGACGTGACTCCAAGAAGCAAAGGGCTTCATGAAATATACTAGGTGAGGTTAGGAACTAGAAGAGGTACATGGACAAAGTCAAGATGTAGGAAGACTCAAGACAACCCTTGGTTGGGGGTATATGTGAAGTATAAGTGGCTGCAACCGTTCAACTAGGTTGAGTGTCATGGGGACAACAAGACGTGGGATAAGGTGTGCTAGAGGCGAGACAAAGTGAAAAAACTCAGAGGGTAGAGGTAAGTGGCCTATGGGATACTCAGAGTAGACTGATGATGTCAACCAAGGTATATGATAAGGAGTACCCCAACCAAGGGAAACATGGGTTGCATTTGCTGAAAGGGGAAGAAGGTCGCCAAAGGGGACAATAAAAATATATGTATATGCTATAAACAAAGGCTTTTTACAAAATAAATAAAGAATAATTTGGGATGAGTCGCCAATATGTTGCGCCTCTTTTGCCACCTAGATGATAAAAATAGAGGTGCTTGCAATCTTAGTTGGGTTTGCTAAGCAGGATAGCTGTAATAAAAAGGGTTAGAGAAAGAAATATAAAGAACAACTAAGAAATAAACTAAGAAATAAAATAACAACTAAACTAGTGAGCATAGGGACATAAGAAAAAAAGAAACAATAAGACCCATGTCACCAATGGTAAGGTTTATATCAGTGAAAGAAAACACGAAGAAGAAAGAGGACTATGAGTCCCTTCTTCCTCCAAGGGAGGGCTCTTGGACCCCCACAAATAAGATCTTCTTACAACTTTGAATGAAAATGTTGAAAGAATTCTTTGCTAATCCACTCAAGGGGTGATATGGATTGCCCAATGTAATGGTGCTAGTATACTCTTGATGAGAATAGAGGATTCCTCAAGAGAATAGTAGCATCATAACCCTGCTATTGAATTCCTTAAAAAATGAAGTGCACCCATGGCCTTTTTATAGAACCTCTTTGAGGTATTGTGCAACTAGCTTGTAGTGTGGAAAGAGGCTAATTAGGGCATTTTTAGGTCTTTGACTAGCCACCCAGTCGGATCCAGTCCAGATTTGAGTGTCAAATCAACTTGGAAGTTGAACCAGAAGTGGGTGGGAGGCCGACCACTCTCATAATTGCGTCGTTCTCAGATGTGCGTGGCTTTTAGTGACCACAGTCGCGCATCAGGCGCATGTGCGCTTTTCCTGCATTTTTGTTTTGCACATGTGCGGGCGTGCCCTATGTAGTCATAGCGCACTTTAATTTTGTCACTGGTTGTATAGTTTTTGACCCTTTGTAAATGATTTTGTGGAAATTGTGGTCCATGGGTGACCTCATAACCGTTTGACGATGTTGGATTCTTGTAATTGCAGATGAAATTTCAGTGATAACACACCCTATGGGGGAACTGAGATTGTGAATGAATGTCGACCCAAGGTACTACAGGCACGCTCCACCTGCAGTCACCTATGTAGCTCCCTAGGAAAGGTCACTAAGTCTACCACCTAACAAACAATGGTCGGGAAAACAGTTATAAGTCTGATTTCACGTAAGGGAAGGCAAGCTAAGATCGAAGTTATGAAGTCGTCAACCAACATAAACCCCTTATACGTAACGATCGAAGAGGTATCACAAAAACAAAAACAAGTAGAGGGGTAATCTCCCTACTTTCCCCGATGCAACCTCATGCTTGACTCCTATGTTAGAGGATCTTCCTGACACACCGGTTGAGAGAATGGGTTTTCATGCTCTTTAGTGACTTTTAGGTTCAGTTTTGTGGCCTTGAAGAGTTGACTCTCCAATCCTATTCCAAGGCTCTATGCATATCTAATGTTGGTTCATTATAAAAAACAAAATATCTAATTGATTTTAGATTAAACACTTCTTTTTAGGGTTTTTTCTTAGGTCCAAAGTGTTATAACTAAGAATCACCCTCTGACTGCAAGAGGATAAGACTAGTACCCATAAAAAAAAAAGGTAAAATGGATTAAAATGGTTTGAGTGGGTGGCTCAGTGAGACTGTAAGGAGAGGAGAAGAGAACAAGTATCACAGTAGATCAGTGATAGACCATTGGGCTATGGATTCATAAGTATCATGAATAAGGAAGGCATTTAAACCACTTATCAAACAAAATGATTTATGTGGTGATGAGAAGAAAGAAGACAAAATATGTATGAGTGATGAAATGGGCAAGATAACAGTAGATCCTCTACCGCCTCAGGAATCCATAGATTAGAGAGATGCTACATCCAGACAAGAAGAAAACAAAAAATGTATGTTTTACCATGAAAGATGGGCAAAATATCAACAAATCCTCCATCACCTCAGGGATCCATAAATCAGAGAGATTACATTCAGACAAGAAGGAAACAAAAGGGTCTGAGTGATGAACGATGGACATGGAAAAATAACAACAGATCCTCCACCACCTCAATAATCCATGAATCACAACTACTACATTCATAAAATAAGAAAATGGGAAATATCTGATGAACCATGAAATATGGGCATGATAGCAATAGATCCTCCATCGCCTCAGGGATCCATAAATCAAAGAGATTGCATTCAGACAAGAAGGAATACAGAAAATATATGACAAACCATGAAATATGGGAATGATAGCAACAAATCCTCCATCGCCTCAGGGATCCATAAATCAAAGAGATTACATTCAGACAAGAAGGAAAATAGAAACAACGTATAAAATAAGAAGACAGTCTGATAAAAATGATTCAAAGGAATATTCAATAACATATATTTACAATCCAAGCCCTCAGGCATACAAACTGAAAAATTATAGAGCCTTGCTCCTAACAACTCTCTCGTCTCTCCAGCGCTGAAAAACACCCCCCTCTTTACATATCATTCATCTTATGTATTTATAGTCAAAACAATAGAAATGTATTGTTGCTTGGGAGCCTATTTTCTAGTTCCATATGTCTTCTCTTGTCTGTCATGTTTCTTCTATCGGAAGGAAACTCTGGTCAACATGGGCATGCAGGAGAAAATGCCCTATGTGGTACCTCGTGCTGGAAGTCTTCTGTCTCCATGACCAGACCCTCCATTCTTTCTAATTACTGATTGAGTCAAGGTTTCAACCACCCGTCCCATTTTCATTAATTGAATCCTCCTCAGGATCGGAGCGTGGCCTAACGCCTAGGGGGAGGTGACATGTTGCACTCAGATTTGTCATTATATAAGCACGTGATTATAGGGCCATCATAAGCAGTTTGGATTCACACTTCTTTTGAGCCCGCAATCCACCACCTTCTTCCAAGTAGCTCTTTCGCTATACCACAGTTTTGATTGCGGGACCACTCAAGAATTTTATTGTTCGAGCATGTTGCATCCCTGCAATTGAGCATGGTTGTTGATATGGTCTCTATCTGTGATCTAGGAAAGCCTCACTTTTATTTCCATGTTCCACTCTTGGATAGACCCCACTTCCTACTGCAAATATCAACGACTCACATTTACTTTGGGAGTTCGGGCTTCGGGCCTTTTTTTCTCCTGCTTGCTTGCGCAATTCTCCAAAGTGCTGAATTTCTAAAGTGTGATATCTGGCACCACATTTCCTTTTGCTTTGGATGATCTAGATTTACTTTGGGAGTTCAAGATTCAGGCCTTTTCAATGCATAGCTCTTACAATCCTTAGAAGCGTCGAATTCCTGAAGTGTGAGATCTGACGCAGTGTGTCCTCTTGCTTTGGATGACTGAGATTTACTTTAGGAGTTTGGGCTTCGGACCTTTTTCTCCTGCTTTCTCGTGCAATTCTCTAAAGTGTCGAATTCTCAAAGTGAGATATCTGGTGACACATGGCCTCTTTATTTGGATGATCGAGATTTACTTCGGGAGTTTGGGCTTCAGGCCTTCGGGAGTCCTTTACTCACTAAACTCCTACTTCCTTTCTCCCGAAGTAGAAGATTGTTTGACATGTGTCCCCTATTGAACGATCAATGGCCATGAGTGATTGTGGGATCAAAACCAGTAGATACTTTAATTTCCTTTCCGATCCCTGCAATGCGAAGATGCTTGTTCATAGCAGGATTGATATGCACCGTTGATATGTTGATATAGACAGATCAACGATTGTGGGAGATTGCAGGCTCACAAATTGTGGAAACTTTAATGTGTATCCTGATCCCCGCAATGAATCCCCACCTTCAATTTCTCTCTGAGGAGATCTGATGGTCGTGACTTAATATTGTTGATATGATGGTTGGTATTTCTCTCTCTCAGATCCTATGGCTAAAAATTGAATCTGGTCACCTGTTAGCCTCTCGAACCCGAAAAGGAATTCTATGAACGTTGCATTTGGATGTTTTTGTACAGACCGAGAAATTGGATGACCTACTTCCCTTGACAACTATATGTGATAACATTGGCTGCAAAGGGGATGGCATGCTCCCTGCGAGCTGCCAAGAATGCACAGTTTCCAGTGCCTTAGTTGTTGGGTTGTGGAGTGGACCTCAAATACATCTTACTGAGGAAAACAGGCTGACATGTATGCTACTCTACTTAAAAAAAGAAAACAAACACATGTGCTCCAGGAGGATCTTATTTATGTACAATCCTAGACTAACTGACTTTTTACAATGCACTAGGTGAAAACAAACTTCCACCAGAGCCATTCAAATAACTTCCTAATTGAAAACTTATTTACTCTGTCACTATTCAACAAGGGACAATGAAATTTTGACAAAAAATTGATTACTTTCTTCAGATTTCCTCTTAATGATGAAGGTAAGATAAGGCTTGGAGGCTCGGATACATTGAGGAAATGAAACTCCATGTATTCCCCTATAAGGTCATAAAATAGGTGATAAAACCTACTAGATTGATAACAGAAAGCCTTCTCTTCTTTACATCTGCTCACATTTGGTTGAATGTCTGTGGCAAGCACAGGTGAGTGAAAGGCTGATGTAGGATGATGATCCACTTCTCTCTGGTCTTCTTTGATCGCATCCGCTAGCTGATGTAAATAAATCTCCTCATGTATATTAATAGATGGTTGTTTCTCCTTAACATGTTTCTCTTGGAAAAAGATTTCATTCTCATCAGAAGGTTGGATGCTAACGCTTTTTGCAAAAAACACCTCAACATCCTCATCACTGTCTCTGTAATGATTAAATAAAGGAGGAGCCTTGAATGACATACCAAGAGGTAATTTCTTCCCAACATGAGAAAACTTCCCTTCGTTATCAAACACAAACTACCTTTCAATATTCAATCCAGGAAACAATATCTTGTCATCATCATATGAGTCAAAAATAGGCTACTCATATCTAGGGTTTTTAGAGATAGAGATACAAAGAATATCAACTTCTGGAACATACTCAATTTCTACACTTTCCTTACTGAGACATCAAACGCAATTTTCATCTGATGCAGATGAACGTAGAAGAGAAAGAGTTGATTCCTCACCTAAGGCATATTAATAATTCTCACATATTTCATAAGAATCTGTTATATCTTGAACACAGTCTTTATACTCCTCACAACAACTATGACAAATTAACTCAGAGGAATAAAACTTTTGATAGTGAATATTGAAAGTTGCATGAAACTATTCCAGGGAGGAGATGCTAGTAGGGGGCAAGGATCGATACCACTCACGAGCATACCCCTCTAATGACTACATGAACATATTCATTAATACATCCTCATGATGTATTCCCCACTGATGCATAAGTTCATGAAACTCAAGAAGATGTTCTTCAGGGTTATCATCTCTATGTTCTCTAAATATAGGCAAAAAATCACCCCACTTATCCATAGTAGGAACAACATTTGGAAAATCAGGAACATAAGAGAAATTAAAAGGAGAAAACCTCCAAGCCAAAATGGCTTCCATCTGAAAATATGACTTCTTAAAACTGTGGAGTCACCACTGGATTCTTTAATCATGGATTCGTCAGGTGAATGATATGCAATCCGAATGTGCCTGGTATTTGTTCACCATCAAAGATCAGATCTGGTCGTTGTCATTCTCCCAGGGAATATATCTTCACTTACGTCCCTAGTAACAGTGCCATTAATGTTATCACTAAGATTCACCCTCCGACTACAAGAGGATAAGCCCGATACCCATAAAAAAAAAGGTAAAATGGATTAAAATGGTTTGAGTGGGTGGCTCAACGAGACTGTAAGGAGAGGAGAAGAGAACAAGTATCACTGCAGATAAGTGATGGACCATTGGGATATGGAGTTATAAGTATCATGAATAATGAAGGAATTTAAACCGCCTATCAGACAAAAGGATTTATGTGGTGATGAGAAGAAAGAAGACAGAAAATGTCTCAGTGATGAACCATGAAAAATGAGCAAGATAACAGGAGATCCTCCACCGCCTCAGGAATACATAGATTAGAGAGATGCTACATCCAGACAAGAAGAAAACAGAAAATGTTTGTTGAACCATGAAATATGGGCAAGATAACAGCAGATCCTCCATCTCCTCAGGGATCCATAAATTAGAGAGATTACATGCATACAAGAAAGAAAATAAAAGGGTCTGAGTGATGAACAATGAACATGGGAAAGATAACAGCAGATCCTCCACTTCCTTAGGAATCCATGAATCACAACTACTGCATTCAGAAAATAAGGAAAATAAAAAATCTCTGATGAACCATGAAATATGGGCATGATAGCAACAAATCCTCTATCGCCTCAGGGATCCATAAATTGGAGAGATTACATTCAGACAAGAAGGAAAACATAAAATATCTAATGAACCATGAAATATGGGCATGATAGAAACAGATCCTCCATCGCCTCAGGGATCCATAAATCAGAGAAATTACATTCAAACAAGAAGGAAAACAGAAACAATGTCTAAACTAAGAAGATGGTCTGATCAAAATGATTCAAAGGAATCTTCAATAACATATATTTACAATACAAGCCCTCAGGCATAAAAACTAAAAAATTACAGAGCCCCGCTCCTAACAAATCGCTCATCTCTCCAACCTCTGAAAAAACACCCCCCTCTTTACATATCATTCATCTGATGTATTTATAATCCAAACAATATACATGTCTTGTTTCTTGGGTGCCTCTTTTCTAGTGTCGTATGTCTTCTCTTGTCTGTCTTGTTTCTTCTTCCAGAAGGAAACTCTGGTCAGCATGGGCATGTAGGAGAAACTTCTCTCTGTGGTACCTTGTGTTGACAGTATTTTGTCTCCATGGCTAGACCCTCCATGCTTTCTAATTACTAAGTGAGTCGAGGTTTCAACCACCCGTCCCCTTTTCATTAACTGAATCCTCCTCGGGATCAAAGCATGGCTTAACACCTAGGGGGTGGCGATGTTTTTCTCTTGGATTTGTTATTATATAAGCACGTGATTGTGGGGCCACCATAAGAGGTTTGGATTCACACCACTTTTGAGCTCGCAATCCAACACCTTTGGCCATGTAGCTCTTTCTCTATACCACGGTTTCGATTCCGGGACCGCTCAAGAATTTTATCATTCGAGCATGTTGCATCCCCGCAATGGAACGTGGTCATTGTTTTGGACATGATCTGTGATATGGGAAAGCCTCACGTTTGTTGACACACACCACTCTTGGATGGACCCTGCTTCCTACTATGAAGATCAACGACTCACATTTAATTCGGGAGTTCGGGCTTCAGGCCTTTTTTTCTCCTGCTTGCTTGCGCAATTCTCTGAAGTGTTGAATTCTCAAAGTGTGAGATCTGGCGCCATGTGTCCCGTTGCTTTGGATGGCTGAGATTTAATATGGGATTTTGGGCTTCGACCCTTTTCAGTGCATATCTCTTACAATCCTCCAAAGCGTCGAATTCTCGAAGTGTGAGATCAGGCATCGCATGTATTCTTGTTTTAAACGACCGAGATTTACTTCGAGAGTTCGGGCTTTGGGCCTTTTTCTCCTTCTTTCTCACGCAATTCTCCGAAGTGTCAAATTCCTAAAGTGAGATATCTGATGATGCGTGGCCTCTTGATTTGGATGCTTAAGATTTACTTCGAGAGTTCGGGCTTGGAGAGTCCTTTACTCACTCAACTTCTTCTTGATTTTTACCAGAGTATGAGATCGCCTGACATGTGTCCCCTGCTGAAATACCAATGGCCACGAGCGATTTCAAGCTCATAACTAGTAGGTGTTAGCACTCTGTAATTTTCCCAAGGCTAGGATGGAAGTCACAGAGGCAACTTCAAAACCACTTCGAGTATTGGATCTAGCCCTCCAAGACTCAGAGAGGGATCTCTCTATTTGCTTTAACTTGGTTTGTATGGAATAGATGTTAGGATAGCTATGAAAGTATGGGGTTGGGGTTTTTTGAAATATTTAGATGAGGGTTTGGTTGACAACAGAGGAAAAGGCCATTGGGCGGAATGGAGTCAACAAGTTAAAATTGATGAATGAATAAATAACTAAGAACATTGGTAACCATGCAAGGCAGCCATGATAGTGGATCTCAATATTTTGTAAGATGGAAAAGAAGAATGGGTTAAGAGTCATCTCACATGCAGAGCAACGTTCATCTGAATTCTACATTCAATTTGTAGAAGAAAACATAAACATTGCTTTAAGCCAAATCAGGGTGTACAAGACAAATCCTGATTATATTTTTCTTATAAACAATGATGGAAGAAAACAATATGAGGAAAAAATGAAAATGACAGTTTACATCATAAAACTTCACCACGAATCATGACATAAGAATCTGGAAATCCAGTGTCTTAATATTCATTCCAAATCACTTCAACCCGTTGATCATCTTGACAAAACAGAAAGTGTTTCTAGATTATCTTCCCCTCTCTGGTACCTCCAAGTCGAACCTCTTTACATTAAAATCCTCTGAATAAATAGGATAGACCTCCCCATAAGTTTCATATGTCGTTTTCAACCGCCTCGGCCAAAAATAGCCATAAATCCCTAAAAATTTGGAACTGTCTGCCATGAAAGACGGGCCTAATTTCTGCGAAAAAAGGGGTCCGAACAGATATTTTTTTCTCTTCAATGCTGACACCTGGGAAAAAAATGAAGGAGTTTATTGTATATGGGAATGTGCTGGACAAAAACCTCCTTCGGTTTTTCCAAATTCTCCTCCAGCTGGCCGTAACAGCTCCCGTAAAATCAGGATTGTAACGGAAAAATTAAAATCTGGAAAAAAGGGCCTTGAAGATGGATTTGATTCTCCCTGCTCGTGGCACCTGTAAAAAAAATGAGAGAGGTTTTTGTTCTTCATCCCGTTACGGAGAAAGAACTCTCTCTTTGTTTTAAAATTCGTTTTCATTTGCCCAGAAATGGCCTCGAACGAAGACATGCTGAACATGTGAAAATAGGTGAAAAATGACAAAAGCGGTTTTTTTTCGGAATGGGTGGTATTCCGGACCCCCCTGAGGTGGTACATGGTTTTAGGGGGAGGGGGTCTGCTGGAATGGGGAGTCGACACCTGTCCGTGGGTGGTATTGGAAAACAACTATTCCAGACCCCCCCTCTCGTTAAGTTTCGGATAGTGAGGGGGGGTCCG
>SNQJ01S0038018.1:28133-51128 GCA_010110895.2 Picea sitchensis
AGAGGTAGTCAATGGGGCAAAAGGACAAGGGAGTGAGGGCGCAGCGTGGATGAAGGATGCAGGAGGGTGATGGGGGAGCGAGCGAAATGAATGGAGGGGAGAAACAGGATCAACCGAGCTAGACTTCGTCATCACGAGAGAAACGCCAAATTAACAGTCAAAGAATCGAGTTACCTATGATTATAGGTCCCCAACAGTAGGTACTTTAATTTCCTTTCTAATCCCCACAATGAGAAGATGCTCCTTCATAGTAGGATCAATATGCATCGTTGATATGTTGATCTAGCAAGATCAATGATTGTGAGCGATTGCGAGCTCACAACTTGTGGAAACTTTAATTTGTATCTCGATCCCCGCAATGACTCCCCACCGTTGATTTCTCTCCGATGACATCTTATGGTCATGACTTAATATTGTTGATCTAATGGCTGGTCTTTCTCTCGCTCAGATCCTACGGCTGAAAATTGAATCCAGTCGCCTGTCAACATCTCGAACCCAAAAAGTATTTCTCCAAACACCGCATTTGGACGCTTATGTGTAGACCGAGAACTTGGATGACCTGTTGTCCTTGACAACTATATGTGATAACATGAAGGTAATGAATGAAACTTTAATGATGTGATGACTCTTGACCCAACCAAGCAATGCAAAAATTATGATGCAATTTCATTATTTTCAATGAACTCTAGTTATGGGAGAGGAAGAGATTTTTATTTTTCTTTGTCAAGTTTAGAAACAAATCCTCACACACACCAAGCAACCAATCAAGCAAACTATATCTGAAAAAAACCAATACTTCTAATGCACTTGAACAATAATGTTTCAAAAGAAAACTGAGGATGCATCAAAATATTTTTTTTATTTTTAATGTTTTTTCCAATTTGCAATGTAAACAATTCATGATCTCAACAAAAAAGACAAATGCAAAAAGGGAACCAGAAACAAACAAAAAATGAAAGGATTATAGGATATTCGGAATAAGGTTGGATCAACCTACTCTAATATTACTACAGGGATGGCACCCAAAGACTTTCCTAGGAGGGTTGATCTAGCGATGAACAAAGGTCACCTACAAAGACAAACAAACAACCAATGATAATGGAAACTAGATCTCTTAAGTTCTATTTGATTCTCAATGCAAATTCAATGACTCAGACAAAAAGGGAAACTATCCAAGAAGTACCGAACAATTCACAAAAATACATTCAAACAAAACTTTCAAAAGTAATTCATGTGACAATTAAACCTTCAAGTAGAGACCAAACCAGGCCAAAAAAGAACATTTCAACACACTCTGAACTAGAGGATAGACCTACAACCATAAGCTAGGGATTTTATCTGCAATTCTGCAGATTTGGCAGTGCCTCATGGGACACATGCTTTTAAACCCACGAGGGAGTCTCACAAGACACTTATACTGCAACTAGCGAGGACCTCGAAAATTTTGGTTTTGGGAGAAAATGGATCAGTGGAAGATCTTCCAGATTTGAAATAGACCTACTAGATCTACCATATATAGACCTAGGAATGACTGAACATGAGAAGATTAGAATGCAAGTCACAAAACAAAGGTATATGTAGGCAAAGAGATTCAATTAGAGAAGAATCCTTCCCCAATATGGTCGTCAATCTGTTATGGAATTTTTTCTCACAGGGATCTCACTGAATAGATCAGTAAGATCTCCCTAGGATTGGCCTAGCAATGCTAGACAAGAGTGGGCTAGATTTCCTATGGTTCTACTATAAAAAAGCACTAAGATCACACACAAGGAGTTGGGAAAATGGCATACCTTTTCCTGAAGGTTGTCCTTGGTGTATTCCTAACTGTTGCAGTCCTGAAGTTCCAGCTCCAACTTCGACAACCTGCTTCCTTCACACCAAATACAAACAAATACCATTCTACCTTTTTTTCCTAGTGTTATAATCCTAGATCTAACTTGGACCTAACCCGATCTATAACAATCTAAACCAAATCTGAATATTTATGCATAAAAGGAAAACATTCATGAGGGAAAATCAAATGATCTATTAATAAATTATAGAGAATACATCTCAATTGATACATCAACTTGATGAAGATGCATCCTCCTTTAGTCTCCTTGTTCCTTTCCTATCCTAGCAGCTCCTTAGTCAGGATAGGCTCATTGACTCTTGGTTGTGTTTATGGACACATCTGTAGTTGATCAACATAACATTACCATTTAATTATTCCCCCTTTCCCAAGGCTTCCCTTTGTTATATAGCTCTTGGAGGAGGCTTCTAGGTCTTCTAGAGGCCACTAGAGACTCGAATGTTGTGAGTTACTAGGCCTTTGACACAAATATCCAAATCATCCTTCACCTATCACCTCGTAACTCCTCGATTCTTGAAGTCTAATAGTGCCTCTCTTGACGAGACACTAGTCTCCAGCGAGGGCCTCACTTTTTGTCCACTAGGTGACCCGCGAGGATGAAAATAAGGGATAAAAAGGGTGCAATCTTTAGCCAAAAGATATGTTTGGGCTTCTATCATCTAATGGATTCCTCTCTAACCTATAGGGTGGATATTAAGGCTATAACACTCACCAATCCTATGCCCAAACTATCTTTTAAGTTTTCTCTAATACCACCTATTATGAAGGTGACAATGTGGTGAAGAGCACCAAACTATTTCCGAAAACAAACTTTGATACCACCTACCATGAAGGTGACAGTGTGGTGAATAACACCAATTTGTTTCACCAAACAAGCTTTGATACCACTTGTCACAAAGGTGACAGTGTGGTGAAGAGCACCAAATTGTTTCACTAAACAAGCTCTGATACCACCTGTCACAACCCCATAGGACGCTTGTTCAAATATTGTGATCATTCACCTCTTGAGGGAATGTGACGTCGTGACGATTATTACTTGGTTGCTTGGAAAAATTAATAATACTTCATTCAAACTATGCCTATTCACCTAGAGCATACCCATACTTCGTTCGAGGCTACGGGTGAGTCACACTCCTACTCTAGTGAAACTCTTGTATACTTAGACAATCTTGTTAATAGTTTCACACTTAGGTCATTTAAGCATACATCCAAGAACACGAGAAACCAAGAAAAAAATTGTGGAACAAACAAAACACATGCACAAAAATAGTGTGAGGGACAAGAACTGTGCCTAAAACATGACTAATTGTTTGTTATTTCGAAATAGTTACAAGATGTGCACTACTGCCTTGGTTTACAAACTTTGTTAGAGTCACAAGACTTGTCTCACCTCACCAAGACTCTCATACAGAGATTCATCCCACCAAGAATCTATGTTACAATCGTCTTCACAACCTTTTGCGATACACCTCATATGTTCCCTCAACCACAGACTCTTTGTCCCTATGTTACTACAAACTTCACCAAGTTAGCACATATTTCAATTTTTCTTCACACATGTCTCCAACAGACCTTCATTTCTAGACTTCCCCAAAATATCCTAGAGTGTCCCACCCTTGGCTTACTTGTCTTTCATCCTTACGATTCTACCTCAATTTTTCTTTTCTTTAGAACTTTGCCTCAAATTTGTTCTCTCCAAATCTCTTGCCAAAATATCATGTCTTCCTTTATTATGCACCCTTGTGCTCTTATATGGACTCCAAGGGTATCTTCCTTTGCATGTGTTGCGCCCCTTCGTGAACCATACACTCAAACGACTTGTCCTGCCCCTACATGGACCTGGTGCACCCACCAACCGTCATGTTTCTTGGATCGATGCACTCCATCCTTGGGTGTGCGCCCCTTGCCTTGTGCTCTTCCTTGTGTCAATCATCATGATTCCTCATGGGTGTGTCGATGGGGTCATCTAACCTCTCTAGTCCACCCATGTTTTTGAGGTCATATAGGTCCACTCCTTGGGCATGCTCCTAAGTTCTCCCTTTCCCAAACACAACTCAAGTCTCCATGAATCATTTTAAGGAAAGGAACGTGTGTGCCCCTTCATGCTGCATGTCACCATCACTCGCCCAAGGTGCCCCTTCTCACACCTTCACATATTCATTTTCCTAATAAATCAGGTGGGTTTCATTGGATATATTACACAGTAGATAATAAAAATTCTACTTTGAGAAATTATCAACAACTGATATCTATCTGCAATTCTATGGATTCTTTCAAAACACAGCTAAAAAAGTTTCAAATTGTGTAATATTTGGAATATGGATTTCGTTTTCCTAGGCAAAGAATTCCTAGCTGGGAACGAGCACCAAGCATCATCCCTATTCACTATCCATATTAGGATTCTAATCTGCAAAAGTGTCCTAGAATACGTTTCTACCTTGAGAGCTGCCACGATGAAGTATTGTCACCATATCCAACAAAGGCATCTTCTAACCATCACCAACACTAATCGAGACGTCAACTTGCCTATGTACATCACAAATTCAAATTCAAAGATCATCATCTACTCCGCATTCGTAACCCTAATGAAGCTCCATGAACTCTGTACAAAAATATATAGAGAGAACTACAGTACCTCCAAGAAGAGTATGTGATACAATAGCTAGGGCAGTCCTGAAAAGACAAAATCACGTTGATGCGATAGAGGCTCGACTTCAAAAAGTACAAGAAGAGAAGGAGAAGGCTACAGAAGCCTTGAAACAAGAGAAAGAGGAAGTCTTAGAGAAATTACGAGTAGCGCAATACTGTGTAACTGCCTATGAAAATGAGAAAGAAGAGTTTCGGGTGATTCTCTAGGAGGACAAAGAGAAGCTACAGAGAGAAAACGAGAAGCTACTCGCAGAATGAGCTACATTCAAAGAAGTAGTGAATAAATCATGTCACTTTGTGACAAGCTTGGCATAGGAGGAACATGAGTCAGTCGAGGTTCAAGTGGCGAAGCTCACTGAGACCATCCAGCAGCTTCAAGCAAGGATAATGGAGTTGGAGATCCAAGAAATACCGAGCACCCCCTAGGAAGTGCGTGATCAGAGGGAGGAAGCCGCCAAGAATGTAGTAGTAAGGATTAGATCCCTTGCCTCAGAATGCAAACAATTGAGAGATAGAAGCACGCAGACTTATGAACGCCTCATAGAATATCCAGAGCTAAGGAAATTGGAAGCACAGTTACAAGAGGCACAACAACAGGCCTTCTTTGTGCAGGCGCAGATGAAGCTACTCACCGCAGTTGAAATAATGAAGATTTCCCAATATAAGTGCATGGTACAACAATAGATTACTTCCATCCAGGGAAGAGTAACGAAATTTTCTTAGAAACTACAAACTGTGCAGGATGAAGCCTGCAAGGTGTTTGAAGAAATTGAAGGAAAAGTCTTGTAATTGGACCAAGTGGTTGTGACAGCATAATAGCGCATGGAAGGGCCTGTTACAGATCAAATGGTCCAAGATCTCGCTAAGCAAAAGGCTCAGGAAAAGAAACAATTTGAGTAAGCTCAAGGATTTCGAAGAGGCATTGACCAGACCTCAGTGACTCAGGATGAGTCACAGGTGAGTGTTGGGGTCCTGTTGGCCCTCGACCAAGTTTTGAGGAAACCTTGGTCAGGTTTGGACCACTTTTGGACTTCGATAGGCTGGTTGAAGATGGAGCACCCTGGTGGAGCTGAGATCGTGGATCTCACTTATTTTGCAGGCTATGTGGACCCAGCAAGGGATTCCTTAGGGTTATTGTAATGGGTTATGGGATGTCATCCCATGGGTTCTCCCATGATTAGGCCTTTTTGTAAGGAAATGTAAAATTATAAATAAGTGTAAGAATGTATAGTAGAGGCAGCAATGTAAGATAAAAGTGGCTAAGTGAAAGTTGTTTTGAGTTGCTTTGTGCAACAGAATGTGTATGTAAGGCTATGTGCTCGATAGAGAATTTGGCTCAATGCCTTGACCTAATTTTGGGAAGGAGGATCTGGTGCTCAATGCGTAGATATCCTATCCTATGTGAAGCTTGGCTCTATGGCTTAGTGCATTGGAGCAACTGAATATAATATTCAGAAGAATAATAAAGAAGAAGAAGATGTTGGTGGACGTATCCCCACACTGGGGTGAACCATGTATATCTTGTGTCTTTGGTATCTTTGTGTTGTGTTTTTTATGTTATGAATATGCTCATTTATTTTCTTATTATGTATTTTAGATAGATCTGTTGAGGCTTAGTGCTTTAGTTGTGGTAAGGATGAATGAATGTTATATCTAACTCAGTGCTACGTGCTAAATGATTGAAGTGCTTAATATTTACTGTGTCGACCTATATTAGGGTTTGTTCTACGATGTTAATGAAGTTAATGAACTAATGTATGTTGTTCCTAAGTGTTAATAGAGTACTCTGTGAAGTGTTATTATCACAGATATGTGTCCCATCTTGTTTACAGACACCTGATTCTTGTAACCCCCCCCCCTACTTCTACCTCGGGAGAGACTTCTCCTGCTTCGTAGGTGTTGCCGAAAGGGCCGATAGTTAGGGTTTTGTTTGTGCATTTTTGAAGCGTTGAACCCTAGGTCTACCCCTGTGCCAACAGACCTACTAGTGAGGACTGCAAGCTCCAAGGTACTAGCTGGTTTCTAGATCCCCATCCTAGATAATGTGTTGAAGTCGATAGGAGGAGATCCATCGAAGGAGGGCCTTAATGTTTCCCCCATCAATCGACGCGAAACAGACACCAAGAGATTATGTGAAGAGAGAGTAGTACTAAGTACAATGACAACAGGGATGGGAGACTTGAAAATTCAATAAAACAGCATATGGTCGACTCAGGCTTAAACTTTCCTTGAACATATAGCACAACATAATGGTGAATTGACAACAAAACAAAAGAGTTGGATGAATATAGTGCAACAACATAGGAGGCATTCAAGAAATCTCCATGATGACTGGAAGATTAACCAACCGGAGGAGTATCTTTGACTGATATTATTGGGATAGATCCTAGGAAAGATAAAACCCAATTGTATGATGAGGGCTTAAACAGGTTCCATGTTCAAGGGTGACTCGACTGATGCTGCCATTTTGAGAATAGACCAATGGTGAAAAACCCTCACTCTTTTTCTTTTTTTTTTGTATTGTTCATCTCCTTCATGGTTTAACGAGCACGAATGAATGACAAAAGTATGCTCGTTCTCCTTCATGGTTTAACAAGAACGAAATAATGATGCAAGTAAGCTCGATACTGTTTTCATTCAGTTTTAATGATCCCGAAAAATAGATAAAAGTATACTCGTAAAAAGAGAATTATTGGCTTAAAATAATGATCCTATGTTCCATGCACATGGAATTGACCTAATAAATGAGGAATGAAAATGGTACTGACAAGTGAGATCCACTCTTAGCATTTGTTCTCTCCCTAGTTAGGTGAATGCAAAATGGAGGAAAAATAATGTAAGAGACGGATGGTTGAGAATACTGCATAGTGGTAAGTGGGATATGGGAAAACAACAAATTAGCGATGACAGGTATGATGTGATCAAAAAAAACATAGGCAACCATTAAGAAACAAGAAAAAAATTTGGGAACCCCCCACGGGATGTGGCCATAATATAGTCGAAGAGAGGAAAATGAGGCTCAATATTCAAGTCATGGTGGGGCTAAAAGAGGTCTCTTGGGCCTATGGGAAAATGCATCATGGGAACCAAATGGAATTCTTGGTGCTAACTATGGAACCCATGAAGGGTAGGCATTATCGAACTATTTACAACATGCAAAAGGAGTGGCTAAGATCACAATCGGTCAGGTTCGAACCTAAGTCATAATGCTGGAAGTATGGATAGTTAATAATGCAAAGTGGAATATACAGAGAAAAACCTATCCCTATATGACAGGTGAGAAACACATACCTCAAGTTCATGGGATGTCTCCATCATCATAAAAAAGTCCTTATAATCCTGTTAAGACATGTAAACTAGATTCCAAGGTCAAAACGCATAGTGAAATCTCAAAAAAGAAAATATTTTATTTGTTTTTTGGATATGAGAAAGGAAAAACAAAAGCACTTATACCACACACCTATGTACAATTAACTACACATATTGATTCTTTGTGCTAAGTAGATCCCATGGATAGTCTCAGGCCAAGGATCTTTTTCATAATTGATGAACTCATGAGCTAATGTTGGCATCATATGGATCACCATGTCGGGGCCATGCCACATAGGGATGAATCTTTGCATTCAAATATACTCATTGTGATTGGTTTCATGAGTGATGAAAGCACCTTGATGGGACCCATCAAGACATAAAGGAAGTAAAAAACATAAATCTTCAGATGAAGGGAGGGCAGAGAACTCAGTGGCAAGTTCTGAAAAAAGATATCCAAGGAAGAAATGGGTTAAGAGTAAGGGTCTCACTATATGCCTCAGAAAATTCCCCCAGTCCTAGGTTGAAGATCATCATGCTAAATACTATCAATTCCAAACTATGGAGGATGGATTCTCGATTATTCTCACCTTCCCTAGGATTATCAATGGAATACATGACTCTCGGGATTTCCACTTATGAAGGAAACTCAAAATCAAGAGAATCATGTGAACTGAGAGAATCAACAACCTATATGGGCGGAGTAGGTTGATCACACTCCATATGAGGATGGAGGTGTTGACTAATATCACTAGATGTTGATGGGGTTTTCATATCAACAATCTCGACCACGGTGAGAGGCATGGATGCTTTGTATGAATCAACATCATCAAAACGAGGTACCACCCAAGGATCAAAATACCTGAGGGATCCATTGGTAGATGAGGAAATCATGTTGATAGGAGAAATGGTTGCAGTGGGAGACGGTGGGGGAAGGAGAAAAATTACCCTCAACAAAGTATATTTGAACATACCCACATTGATGTTGACAAAAGAATGTGTGGTATCATCGCCAAAGGGTATTTTTGACCCCTCATTGGATCCCAGGTCTGGGGTACAGAACACAAGTTGGTCGATGGTAATGATTTTCCCTTGGTGAGGGAATCACATGAACCTAAATAATTATGAGACAACTATAGTCATATCGTAGAACCAAGTACGCCCGAGGAATAGATTGTACTCAGGTGGTTCATCGACGACCTCTATCACCATAGAGACAATATTTCCACCTATTTTGATGGGTAAGGCGGTGATGATTCCATGAGGTTGGAACATGTGTCCATCAAATGCTTTTAATAGTGTTGCAAATGTTTCAATCTCAGTAGAGGGCATTCCAACAATAAATGGACATGATGCAAGTCGAGGATCCTTCATCCACCATTGTCCGGTAGATCTTTTTCCCCAACGACCGCACTATTATTTGGAAGGAAACCTGATGGGAGAGTCTATGAGTAACTTGATTAGTCTCAAAGGTGATCAGGCTTAACTCTGAGGGATCAACCCTGCCTATGGAATATATCAAGGCTTTCCGCTACATGTGGTAGCTTTGGATAACTTCAAGTGAAAACATGGAATAAGGTGCCTGGGCCAAGTCTTCCACAATACTATATTTGTGAGTAGATCGTGTGTTGGGATTATGCGTCATACGTCGAAGAACTCCCTTCATGGGGTGAAGAGATGTGTCAAAAGGTGTCCTCTCAATTTGAAGAGGGCCACCAGGATGGGAAGAATATGTTTCTTCTAAGGCAGCATGAAAAGGCTCAGGAATGTCATAATTCTTCGCTCGCGTTTGCAAATTGACCATTTGGTCACACATGAAAATGGAAAAATTTGAGGAAGACCCTTCATGGTGAGGGGTACTTGCCATGCCCCCTAGAAGAAGGGAAATATTTGTGGCAACCATGTTTTGAGGTTGAGGGGGGGAAGGATGAGTTAAGACAATAGGTGGCTGACGACCCCATTGTTGTGCCAAAAATTTGTGGACCTCATCCTTCCCAGGGCACTGGTGAGTAGGGTAGTCTTCCCCACAAATAATGTAGGGAAAATGACTCTTCTTTTTCTGCTTAGTGCCTCCTTCCTAGGTGTTTTGGGTGGAGGCAGTCCCTTTCTTAGTATTGGAATTCTTCTTCTTGTTCCTCTTTTTCTTTCCTCCAAGTTGTTGAGGATTATTCAGTTCTGTGGACTACACTGAATTCACCTCAAAGGTTTGAGAAGGGATTATGGCAGTTTCAGTATTAGTGCCAGTAGCCGATGGTTGTGATTGAACGGTCATTTGAACCATTTGATCATCTAGTTGGTTAACAAATGCATGTGAAATAGAACCAACCATGCCATTGGCATGTGGTCCTGGGTTTGGTTTTCTTGGATCAGTTGATGGGTGAGGAGCATTTGGAATGATATCATATAGAGTACAAGACTGAGAATAGATAAAATCCAAATGTTGGGCATGAAAAATGGCCTACTCCTTAGTGGCCACCCTAGCCATAGATACATCCCTAGCAATGGGTGGTAAGAGGGACTTGGTAAACCACTACATTAGGAGCTTGTCAAAAATATGAGTCTTAATCATCCTACATCGTCTTCGCCAGTCATGAATATTATTGAAAATGTGAGTGGCATTGTTTTGACATAGTGACATCAAGAGTTCTCTTCCTATCTCATACTGGATAGGAAATTGGTAGTCTATTGAAAAAAACATAGCCAGGTCATTGAAGATTCTAAAAGGACCTCCTTTCAGTTCAATGTATCATTTAGTAGTGAATCCAGTTAGGGATCTCTGGAAAATATGCAACCTCACACTATCATACATCAACGAATTAGATGAACACCACAAGTGGTAAGTCATGATGTGTGTAGAGGGGTCATCTCCCAACTTTTCGTCAAATTTAGCAATGTTTGATAGTAGCTTGGATGGCATCATCGGCCATGAGGGGTTCATAGGATATAGGGTCATTTTTTAACAGTGACAAATACTGTAAATCGAGTGTTGTAAGGAAAGACAACAGTGAAAATGAAGACTAGGAGGGAGGTGAAGTCTCTGATGTCTTAGATGGACCTTGTGGTCCCCCTATGTTGGTACTATTGGAGGGTTTGGAATCTCTTGAAGAGTGAGTTCCTACTCATATGATGGCACCTCTAGGAGCATGACTGTTCCCAGAACCAAAAATTCCCCCAAGGGGTTTTCCCTCAGGGGGAAATGTGGACCCTCCAAGAAAGGTGTTCCTGAAGTTAGTCCCAGGGAAAAAATCCCCGAGACCAGATGTGAACACAAAATGAAAACCTCCCCACAATGAAAAATTCCCCCAAAGGGATGTGCCCTTAGAGAAATGTGTGCTAGCCCAAGGAAAGTTAAAACCTACAAATGTACTATTTCTCCCAACTTGAGTAGGGACAGCCCCAAAACCACTAGGAATACTCCACCCAAAAGGTACACCCACACCTGATGATGTCAGGATTCTCATTGGATTGGTGGAGGTGGAAGGATTTCCACTTCCCATGTTGAAACCAAATATCTCCCCCCCACTAGAAAAGAATCCATAAGTGGGCATTGAAGGGATGCACATCGAGACACTAGGTATACTAAAGGATGGAGTTGACGACGCAACTCATGTCCCCCATATGGAGGAACCAAAAATAAAAGGTGTGGATGGTGTAGGTATAATGGAGTTAAGGGGTGGAAATGAGGACATTGTTGGGATTCCCCTAGGGGAATTTCCCCCTGTCCCACTTGGGGATGGGCTCGTAGGCTCAGCTACACTATACAAAACACTAGGTCTGGACATGGTGGGAGGATGAGTGAACAAAGAAAAAGGCTCACTAAATATTTCCCTTACTTGGACAAGTAAAGGGGCACCTGACTCAGTTAAAGGTGGATTGAAATTTGGTGGAGGACATTCATCTACCACCTCTACTTCAACCAAAATGGTCTCGTCTAACCAAAGATAAGACCCTTTAAATTCCTTGTCTCCGATATCATGCCACTTTAGAGGTGGTTCCACCTCCACAATAAGATCAAGTCCTTGTAATCGACGAGATTGGCACGATAATTCAACCATAGTGAAGAAACTATGTTACTAACAAACACAAATAAACCTATGGCCGACTTGGACTCAGAATCAAAGAATACCCCCTTAATAAAATCTAGGCAACAACAAGCAAACCAATTGGCTCAGGGGCCTTCGGAAAACCAACGCTATGGGGGGGTCAAGTTGTTGAAGGTGAATCCCCCTATGGACAAGTGGATTCTCTCTTGGTCTCTAAACTCCTAAGGAAAGACAAAAGGTGCTTAACATGGACATTGACTTCCTTTTAGATCTAATCAAGCTAATGAAAGAAAGAGAAGGAGAAATATATGTACCTTATGAATGACGTTTGTCCTTGCAAAAACCAAGCTGAGCTTCGATCTTGAGCTCCTTGATAGGTCCTGCAAAACAAAAAAAGATACAATGAACTTCCTACTCTACTAATATTAGCTCAAACATAGATCCATCTACTACAGACAAACTTATATGGAACAAGTACAATTTTGAAAGAAATAGGCCAAGCATTGATTATATTAATGAGAACAAGTAAAAGTACTTACAATCCTTTGAATGAAGGTGCAATAGCCTCTTCTAGTTCTCCTTTTCCAACCCCTTTGCTCAATCAATCTCCACCGATTTCTTTGATAGCATCTCACTCATGAGATCATAAGTTTGATGTAATTCTCAATTGTCATTCTACCTTTCACCATGAGAAGGCCTCCTTATATAAACTTGGAGGATTCCAACCACTTGAGAGATCTTTGGGATGGTTTGAGGATTCCTCTCCTTCATTTGAGGATCTCCCCTAATATCATGCCTTGACCATATATTCGAATCCAACTACCTTCAAGATTTGAGGGATTCTTAATTAATTTGCCTCAACAAACCCATAATTTTCTCAAAAGAGGGTAGTGTTCCCCTAAAGGGGTGCACAGAGCACTCAAACACTCCCTAAAGAGGCTCAAGGTGTGCCAGTTCTCCCTAACAGTGGGTAGGGGAGCGCTCCTCTCCAAAAATCAATTTTTTAGTGATTTTCTCAATGAAAAAGGACTTGTACTTCCTGCCAAGTGATTTTTCTTCTTCCAAACCACCTATGAGGTGTCTTAAGTGTCTTCATGATTTTGTTAGTGGAACGACATAGGAAATATGGTAGTATGATGTTTTTTGACACTTGCAACACTTATAGTCAAGATGCAACACTTGCGGATAAGATGCGACACTTACAACACTCATAATGATGACACTTGCAACACTATCGAAGTGAGTAATTTTGAGGTGTAACAGATTGCCCCCCAGAGTATGAAGCTAGAAGACGATGATGATTGAAGTACTTTGTAGAATTTTTTGAGCAAGGGTATGGACGTAGAGAAACTGGAAAAAGCTACACACAACCATCAAACAATTATTATGACATGTTTCAAACCCAAGGAAGGCATACCTATGCTTGAGTGATAAAGACTTTTCAGGTATGGCCACCCTAAAATAGACTATGGATCCATAATTATATTGACAAAATGGTATAGCCACTGCAGATACAATGTGGATCTATACTCTTATGACCTGAACTGATCGTAGCCACGAAGAATACACAGTGGTTCTACGAGATGACAAGACATAGCCACGACCAATACAAAGTGGATCTATGTAACAATATATGTGTAATAGTTCAAGAGAACTCCTTCGCAACCTGGGAAAAGTACATATAAGAGTGAAAACTCAACCCAGGGTCTTTGTACCGATTCCGATGTAGTACGAATCTAACCATGTGAATATATGTCCTGATGTCAAACATGGTAGAAACCAATAGATTATCGATCAATGATGTAAACTGTTAACAAGCGTGAGGGAGATCACCGTTGATGTCAATGATTCCCAAGGTATTCTGGTACATACCGATGAATGTGAATGAATGAGTTGAAGTCAAACATCTATGGAACCATTTGATCAGGGTGCAATGATGTAAACCCACTGTCAGACGCGAGGAGGCCTGCCATTAAGGCATGCAGGTCCCAAGGTACTAATTGGTTTCTAAGTCTAGTTCCTGGATAATGTGTTGAAGTTGGCAGGAATAGACTCATCGAAGGAGGGCCTTGATGAATCCCCCATCAACGACATGAAACAAACACAGAGATGTAATTGGTAGATCAAATGAACATGGACTAACATGGGTATTGAAACAAGATATTTGTGATGGTTGACTCTCAAGGCAGATAGTTCCCTTGAACATTGAGGCACATCAGCGGAAACATGACATGGACAAAATATTGATAATGCAGTGGATGCTGTGACTTTTTTCAAGTGACCTAAAGGAGTAAGAGAAACTCAGAGGATTGGCTCAGTGCAAGGGTTCAGTGGATTAAAATGTGTGCAAAGACAAAGGGTCGTGTTCAAGGGAGACTGTAAGAGTTACTAGTAGTGTTCTAAAAAAATTGCTTGGCTTGCTTCTTTCAATTTTTCCCCCATCCAGATAGATGAGTACCAATGTTTAATTTAACGAGCTCGAGGAGGGTAACACATGCTCGATATGACTCACCTTCGGTAAGTCCCTTTTCCTTTGTTTAGCGAACTGGAAGAAGTAAGGGTTCGGTCCCGTATGGGCCCTTCAATGTATGATTTTTTAACGAGTCCAAAGAAGGTAAACTCGGTGGTTTTTCATATTTAGAGAGTCTGGAAACAACTTAAAGACGACTCCAATGTTGTCCTTTTTCGTAATGTTAGTCTCACGAGGCCGAAAAAGAGATAAATTATCAATCGAAAGACACCCTTTCAAACCTTTTAAGGAGTGGGAAAGGAAGCAAGATCACTCGACAATATTTTCACATTTAGAGAGTCTAAAAAGAGTTTAAAGAAGAATCCAAGGGGTTCCTTTTTCATGTATCCATGTAGATCCGAAAAAGAGATAAAATTTTACTCGGTTACATTCTCATGTTTTTTTGAGCACGAGAAAGAAAAAAGACTAAGATCGGCATGCCCCCAACTTGAAAGCTAGTGGCTTAGCTCCAAAATGATCATCAAAGACTAGATACATGCCCTCCAAGCTTCAACTCATTCACTGACTTTGAGGTTTTTCTCTACTAGATGGAGAAAAATGATAAGGGTGGATGAAATGAAGGTGCAAGAGAGGTGACTATTTCATTTTTTAATGAGCTTGAGATAGAAAAAGAACTATGCTCAGGTCTCTGGGTTCAATCCCCAGATTGTTGTTTTATTTTTCAACGAGCTTGCTACAGAGAGGAAAACTATGCTTAGGGCTTCTGTTTCATTTTTTAACGAGCTTGCCACAGAATAACGCTCGTAGACCCTCCTTGATCATGGCTTCCAAGAGAATAACGCTCTGGAAGGATACCATGTCAAGGGACAAAACTCAGTCATGGCTTCCAAGAGATCTTTACTGGATGGAAGAAAATCACTCTGGAAGGAACACATGTCGAGGGTCACGACAGGGGTAAGGATATCAGGTTCCAATATCTCTACCGAAGAGATCACCATGTCAATGACCGGATCCAAGTTGTCGGAAGTTGAAGGCATGGGAGACGATGGAAAATCGACATCAAGAGGGGAGATAGACTGTATATCTACCTGAATATCTTCACGAGTGAGAAGAAAAGAGGATCGATGATGGTTATCATCCTGAGGTAGCTCCTCAATTCTCAACATTTCCATAATAGATTCATCTGAGGGAAAAATTGGGGAAATTTAGTCGATCGCTGATAACAAGGAACTTAACCATGATGGCATTGAGGAACTGTTGGATGTCAATAGATGTTGGTCATCCGACGAGGGAGAAGCGGATTGGATAGAAACGTATGAGGTTTCGGCTGAACTAAGTGGCACCGTGTCACCTAGTGCATTGAATTCCAAAGGAATAGGTACAATCCAAGGGTCAGATGATTCCAAAGATTGATAAGCCGCGGTCAAAATCATATCGATGGTGGAAATATGATGTGTAGTTGGTGGAAGTGGTGTAGGGAAGGTACCCATAATGCTAGAATATTTCAGTAAGCCAACACCAACACTTTCATACGTGATCTTGTGGTCTCCCAAGAAAGGAATGTTGTTGGTAGCAGGAACGTGAGCATCGGTCGTACATAAATCTAACTGATCAACAGTGACAAGTTTTCCTTGATGAGGAAATTTTACACATCGAAAGACCAATGAGGCAATGACAGTCATAGAATAAAACCAACTTCTTCCAAGTAACAAGTTGTAATCGAGGGGAGCATCGACTACCTCAACATCAATAGTGACAGTTTTTCCACCCAATTGGATGGGCAGGGACTCTAAAAGACCATGGGGATGAAAACCTCTCCCATCAAAGGTGCGTAACATCATTGGGGATTTGTTAAGTGCGGGTGACTTTAAACCTTTCCAACACGCTAAAGACATGACACAAGTTGAGGCTCCCTCATCCAGAATAGTTCGATGGATTTGCTGATTGTGAACAACAATATCAACTTGGAANATCAAAACCAAGCAAACAAAACTTATCTCGATGATCATACTAGTTGGTGATGAAATCCAACGTCGCATGATCAAGTCAAGAAGGGACTAGGATATGGTGGAATAGTTACAATGGTGACCTGCTTAACAGACTTTCACCTTGGTGCAATATTCCACGCAGTAATTGTGGATTTACCCTCCAAGGATCCCAAGTGAGTTTGACCAATGGCTGCCCCAGGTACAGTGAGACTTCCCTTCACTGTCACCTCGTGTAAGTACCTAAGGATTATGGAAACTACGGACACCAACTCGTGGTCAGCCTCTGTGCGGGTACAATCAATAGTCTGATCCGAACATATGGGCAGGATAACAAGTTCGAAATCAACTCGAGAGGATCCCACACATAATCATGGGTATACCCTCAAGTGACCCCCAATATATGATCTGACCACTACAAACAGTTAAACCACAGAGGGATAATCTTCGTAATTCACCCGAATGTGACCTTGTACATAACCCCTGTGTGAGAGGGGGATCCCAGAAAGCCTAAACAACAATTGGATTTGACTCTCCCTATCTTAGGATGCTAATGTTCATTTTGAAAACTTTGGAGAGTTGTACTCACAGCCTAATCCAAAGTGATAATCCTAGTCTAATGTTTGCGGAAGATCCTAAAAACAAAAATGTTCTAGATAATTTTTAATTAGCGTTGATTTTATGGATGTTCTTTACTCAAAGGGTGCATGACAATGAAACTGATGGTATGATGACTCAAATCCCAAAAAATGCACAAGAATATGATAAGCAATATTTTCTTTCGATGAATGGCTATTCAAGGGAAAGAGAGAAAGTTGTTTTCACTATCAAGCACTAAGATGCAATGTCTTCATACAAGTGTTTCTCAATAAAATCCAATGCAATGCTAAAAATTTCAGAAATGCCTTCTAATATCCAAACCAATCACTAAAATATGTCCTTTTTCTTATATGTGAATGATAACCAGATGTAAGACTTCTAAATTTCAATCAGACTTCAAGATTAAAGAGTCAAAAGAAAACCTCACACAAAACAAAAAACACACTATAGACAAGAAGGACAAAGATAACCAAATTGCAAACAAGATCCAAAAACCTCAAACAAAGAGAGAAATGATGGAAATTTGACTTCAAAGATCAAATGAAAATGTTCAGAGACCTTTGGATTTCATCACAAAAAATTTCACCCAGTCAGATAAAGGAGAAGAAAACAACAAGTTAACTCTAGATCAGCAAAGACAAAGAGTGGTTTCAAGGAAAGAAAAGAAGATGTCAAAATCCCAAACAAAAGAGGATGAATTCTCAGAAATAATGGTGTTTGAAAGCCAATATCAAGATGGACTGAGAGTATGGGACCCTGAGCAAATGCCAAAACCCAGAAATAGCTTCAGAAAATGCAAATTTTGGAGAATTTCTCACAAAAAAGGGGATAACGCTCTAGTATAAGGGGCACCATGGCATTTGAGTTCTATGTGTAAGGCTGCAGTGGAGTGCTAGCACTCTGAAAACAATAAGGGGGGAGCACTCTGCTCCAAAAACTCAAAAAAATGTCCAAAAACTCAAAAATTGAAGGGAATTCAGTGAATCAAAGTGATCATGATGAAATAATGAGGAAATCAAACCAATATAAGAATAAACATGACAATATGGAGTAGATCAAATCAGTGGGAAAAGGGACAAAACAAGATCTGGGAATAGAAACAAAAATCAGAGCTCCTCCCCAGTGGAGTTGCCAATTTATGTTGAAGGTGAATCCCCCTGCAGACAAGTGGATTCCCTCTTGGTCTCTAAACTCCTAAGGCCAATATAGAAGGTGCTTAACATGGGCACTGACTTCCTTTTAGATCTAATCAAGCTAAGTAAATAAAAGAAGGAGAAAGATATGTACCTTATGAATGACGTTTGTCCTTGCAAAGTCCAAGTTGAGCTTTGATCTTGAGCTCCTTGATAGGTCCTGCAAAACAAAAAAAGATACAATGGACTTCCTACTCTACTAAGATTAGCTCAATCATAGATCCATCTACTGCAGACAAACTTATATGGAATAGGTACAAGTTTGAAAGACACAGGCCAAGCATTGATTATATTAATGAGAATAAGTAAAAGTACTTACAATCCTTTGAATGAAGGTGCAACAGCCTCTTCCAGTTCTCCTTTTCCAACCCTTTTGCTCAATAAATCTCCACTGATTTCTTTGATAGAATCTCACTCATGAGATCATGATTTTGATGTAATTCTCAATTGTCATTCTACCTTTCACCATGAGAAGGCCTCCTTATATAACCTTGGAGGAGTCCAACCACCTGAGAGATCTTTGGGATGAGTTGAGGATTCCACTCCTTCAGTTGAGGATATCCCCTAAGATCATGCCTTGACCATCTATTCGAATCCAACTACCTTCAAGATTTGAGGGATTCTTCCCTAATTTGCCTCAACAAACCCATAATTTTCTCAAAATAGGGTAGCGCTCTCCTAAAGGAGTGCATAGAGTGCTCAAACACTCCCCAAAGAGGCTCAGGGTGCTCCAACTCTCCCTAACAATGGGTAGGGGAGCGCTCCTCTCCAAAAATCATTTTTTTAGTGATTTTCTCAATGAAAAAGGACGTGTACTTCCTACCAAGTGATTTTTCTTCTTCCAAACCACCTATGAGGTGTCTTAAGTGTCTTCATGATGTCCTTAGGGGCACGACATAGGCGAGATGGTAGTATGATGGTTTTTGACACTTGCAACACTTATAGTCAAGATGCGACACTTGCAGACAAGATGCGACACTTACAACACTCGTAATGATGACACTTGCGACACTATTGAAGTGAGTAATTTTGAGGTGTAACACAAGTCCCCCACAATATTATCTAGTGAAGGTGTGAGGAGAAGTTATGATGATCTATGCAAAACTAACCTAACTAGTGTAAGTACCCTTTATTAAGGAGGGAACCCTATGGGGGAACTGAGACCGTGAATGAACGTCCCACCTATAGTCACCTATGTAGCTCCCTAGAAAAGGTCACTAAGGATACCACCTAACAATCAATGTTCGAGCAAATAGTTATAAGTATGATTGCACATGAGGGAAGGAAAGTTAAGCCCAAAGCTATGAAGTTGTCAACCAACATAACCCCCTTATACATAACGATTGAAGCGGTGTCACAAACACAAAAACAAGCAGAGAGGGGTAATCTCTCTACTTTCCCCGATGCAACCTCGTGCTTGAATCCTATGTTAGAGGGGCTTCCTGACACACCGGTTGCGAGAATGGGTTTTCACTCTCTTTAGTGACTTCTCGGTTGAGTTTTGTGGCCTTGAAGAGTTGACTTTCCAATCCTATTCAAAGGTCCTATACCTAGTTAATGTTGGTTCACTATAAAAAACAAAATCTCTGTTTGTTTTTAGATTAAACACTTATTTTTAGGTTTGTTGCTTAGTTCTGAAAGTAATGAATGAAACTTTAATGATTTGATTACTCTTGACCCAACCAAGCAATGAAAAAATGATGATGCAATTTCATTCTTTTCAATGAATTCTAGCTATGGGAGAGGGATAGATTTTTCTTTTTCTTTGTCAAGTTTAGAAACAAATCCTCACACACACCAAGCAAGCAATCAAGCAAACGAGATCTGAAAAAAACCAATACTTCTAATGCACTTGAACAATAATGTTTCAAAAGAAAACTAAGCATGCAACAAAATATTTTTTGGATTTTTAATGTTTTTTCCAATTTGCAATGTAAACAATTCATGATCTCGACAAGAAAGACAAATGCAAAAATGGAACCATAAACAAATAAAAAAATGAAAGGATTATAGGATATTAGGAATAAGGTTGGATCAACCTACTATAATATTACTACAGGGATCACACCCAAAGACTTTCCTAGGAGGGTTGATCTAGCAATGAACAAAGGTCACATACAAAGACAAGCAAATAACCAATGATAATGGCTACTATATCTCTTCAAATCTATTCGATTCTCAGCACAACTTCAATGAAATTCTCAGACAGAAAGGGAAACTATCCAATAAGTACCAAAAAATTCACACAAATACATTCAAGAAAACCTTTCAAAAGTTATTCATGTGACAATTAAACCTTCAAGTAGAGACCAAACCAGGCCAAAAAAGAGCACTGAAACACACTTTGAACTAGAGGACAAAACTACAACCTCAAGCTAGGGATTTTATCTTCAATTCTATAGATTTGGTAGTGCCTCATGGAACACATGCTTTTCAACCTATGAGGGTGCCTCCCAGGACACTTATACTGCAACTATCGAGCATCTCGAAAATTTTGGTTTTGGGAGAAGATAGATCAGTGGCAGATCTTCCAGATCTGAAACATACCTACCAAATCTACCATATCTAGACCCAGGAATGACTGAACAGAAGAAGATCAGAATGCAATTGAAAAAAATAGAGGGATATGTAGGCAAAGAGATTCAATTAGAGAAGAATTCTTCTCTAGTATGGTCATCAATCTGTTATGGGATGTTTTCTCAGAAGGATCTCACTAAATAGATCAATACGATCTCCCTAGGATTGGCCTAGCAACCCTAGATTGGAGTGGGATAGATTTCCTATGGTTCTCCTAGAAACAAGCACTAAGATCACACACAAGGAGTTGGGAGGATGACATACCTTTTCCTGATGGTTGCCTGTAGTGTATTCCTGACTGCTGCAGTCCTGAAGTTCTATCTCTAGATTCAACAAACTACTTCTTGCACACCAAATACAAAAAAATATCATTCTACTTTGTTTTCCTAGTGTTAGAATCATAGATCTAGCTTGGACCTAACCCGGTCTATAACAATATAAATCAAATCTGAATATTTATGCATAAAAGGAAAACATTCATGAGGGAAAACCAAATGATATATTAATAAATTATAGAGAATACATCTCAATTCATACATCAACTTGATGAAGATGCCTCCTCCTTTAGTCTCCTTGCTCCTTGCCTCTCCTAGTAGCTCCTTGGTCAGGCTAGGCTCATTGACTCTTGGTTGTGTTGATGGAAACTTATGTAGTTGAGCAGCATAACATTACCATTTAATTCTTCCCCCTTGCCCAAGGCTTGCCTTTGTTACATAGCTCTTGGAGGAGTCTTGGGAGAGGCTTCTAGATCTTCTAGAGGCCATTAGAGACTCAAATGTTTTGAGTTCTTAGGATTTTGACAAAAATATCCAAATCATCCTTCGCCTATCACCTCATAACTTCTCGATTCTAGAAGTCTGACAGTGCCTCGCTTGATGAGCCACTAGTGTCTAGTGAGGGCCTCGCTTGTTGTCCACTAGGTGACCCATGAGGATGACAATAAGGGATAAAAAAGGGTTCAATCCTTAGACAAAAGATGTTTTTGGGATTCTATCCTCTTATGGATTCCTCTCTAACCTATAGGGTGGAGATTAAGGCTATAACACTCACCAAGTTTTGTTTTAAATTATTTCTTTTACTATCTGAGTTATTGACCCAGGGTTCATGTGTTTTGGGTTTCCAAGAAGGCCTCTAAAACTATCGGCCCACCTGGTAGACCAGAAGGCAACACGGTACATAGAGTGCACTGTGCAGTCTCACCCAAGATAGATTTAAATGGGTGGCTATAAGACTTAGGTGTTTACATCATAGGATTGAGTATGAGATAGGGGGTTATTAATACGAGCCATCTACTACAAATCATGATTTCAATCTACTAGTACTCACGAGGTTTCATCTATCCTTCACAGTTAATTCCCGAACAACACAATCGTATTCCATAACAATGCATTAACTAATTTATTAAGTATAACAATTAACTGCTAGAAGAAAATAAAAATACACAAGCATTCATCACATTACACAGATATTACCATGGTTCACCCCCTCCTGGACTATGCCCACAAAGATTTGTCTCTTCGCTCTTTATTATGGTAGTTCTGCATCTCCAGCATCACGCGCTTACAATCCCCTCTGATGGGTAAGATCTATATGAGGCGAACTAGATCACACTGGGCTCCACAACCTATGATCTAATCCTCAGATATTCCTCCTCTCCTCTGTTCTTATCTCAACATATTACAAAATTGGTCCATAACCATATTACATAATGCATCAACTCGTATCTAGCTACGACAGATCATTACAAAAGTTGAACTGATACAAAAGTGAATCAACCTCTCTATGATACTTATGTATCTCTATTTATACATATCGGGCTCTTCAACCATTTACAATGTATTACCAAAACCCTAACCCTACCAACATTAGGTCTTCCTCCCATGCACGCCTGTTGTTCTTCCTCCATCTGTCATTTTCCTTGTGCATGCTTTCTTGCATGCACGCGTGTTGTATTACCTTCCAACTGTTACTTCTGTTTCTACATGCTTTCTTTCCCACGATCATCCTTCTTTCCACTTTGGCCTGGTGCCAACACGCCCCCAACACTGACATGTGACTCATCCCGAGTCACCTAATCCTTCTGAGCTTCTTCGATCTCCTTGGTGATCGTTTGGAAATTTTCCTTGAGCTCTGCTGCTTTTTTCAGTGCCTGCGCGGTCTTCTCCTTGATGGTGTCTACTACCTGAATTGTCGCTTCATCGCTCAGCAATCCTGGACATTCAATCTGGGTCTGTGCAGCCTGTGTTTTATCAACTTCTTTCTGTGCGAGTATTAACGCTACCTATTCGTGTAGTATCTCTATTTGAGCTTGATGCTC
>SNQJ01S0038018.1:61850-79663 GCA_010110895.2 Picea sitchensis
GTCGGGTTATACTGTGGCTGCATGTTATTGTATAGTTGTTGTGCAGTACTGTACTATTATTGTGCAATATTGTATGGAGCTAGGGTTTGATTGAACTGTGGTGTTGCTTGCCCAGTCATCATTTAGGCCTGTACCCTGTATGCATCTGATATTCTTTCTCCCATCAGCTCCATAGTTCTGCAATCTTTTTCGTCGTGGCCTACTGACTTACAAAAGGTGAAATATGAATTCTTCGGAACTGTCTGGTATTTCTGCATCATCGTGTAGTGATAAAGGTCATGACCCGATTTCTTTCATATTTCGCACCATAATCCTCCCCGTGGTAGAAAATTCGGAGTACCTATTGCCATATACTGCGGGAATGTTGGACATTCATTCTTGTGGTGTCCTTCCATCCTACATGCGATGCACCAAACGACTTCTCATTTGTCCTTGTTCTTATTCTAGTTCAACTGAAATGTTAGATTCTTCAAATCCTCCTTCAATTCCTCAATAGTTGGGTTCGTCTACTGGTACTGGTTCTCTTCCAGTTGCAAGGTTTCCTACAGAGCCTCTGTCTGTGTCTGAAATTTTTGTTGTCGTAAGGGATATTTTAAGTGTGGGAGTAGTGAGTTGACAAACAGGTGTCGATGTTGCATCTCGGTCATAAGGTATTTTAGTTTTTCCTTTAGTCACTTGAATCTCTGGTCGATCTCCCATATAGACTCTCCTGGTTTATGTCTTATCTCGATCATCTCGTTCATGTACTGATCCTCTGAGATCGGCTTCTGGAACTCATTAATCAGTAGCTTCTTAATGTCTGTCAGTGTCCTCGTCATCCCAGGGGCACTGTTTGCATCTAGACTCATGTACCAGTCTAGTGCGTGGTCTCTTAGCGTAATCGCTAGTTGTGCGAGTTTAGTATCTTCATCAGTGATTTGTTTTGCCTCCCGGATCTTTGCACAAATGAACAAATTCTTCTCAGGGTCTTTTGTTGCTTCTCCTCAAAATTCTAGTAATCTGATAGTGGGATTGTGTCCTGCCATTCTGAATACTGAACTACTTCCTCCTCCGCGTGGTGTAGATACTTGACCAGTGTTGCCTGAACTGGCTGCTCTAGTTGTTTCTCCTAGTGTAGATGTACTTCTTGCTGTCGGACTTCCTCCGAACTTTGGTTGTCTAAATGGTGGTATTCTCTTTGGTGTATTAGTCGCACATGGGTTTATGGGTTCCACACTGACATTAATATGGATAGGATGGCTGCCTTCTCCTCCCGTTCTTGGACCTTTCATTTTTCTCTCATACGTTGCGCACAGGATTTCCTCAATCTGCTCCACAGCCCGAAGATCCTCTACCCCTTCCTCCTCACTCACAAAGCCTTCCCTCACGGCTACGACTCTCTTCTTGGTATTCAACCTATATTGGTAGGGTACTCCGCTACGCGTCGTTCCTGATGACGCCAAGATCCACTTGAGCTAGTCGTCATCCATCATGATCGGGTCCAAGGGTTCCTACTCCTTCTTTCCTTTATCCTCACCTCCTTCCATTTATCCTCTCTCTGTCAGTGTTTCCCCCCTTCCCCCATGCAAGCATGAAAGTTTAGTTGTCTGATTCCATTGTTATTACACCTTTACTATATAGCAGTATCTTAATAGAAGTATACAGGGATTGAATGTACCTTCCTCGAGGTCCACATAGAAATTCTTGCTCTGCTGCGTTGTATGACTTCACTGTGTCAACTGCAAATTCGATGATGAAACCTGCCACAATATTGTCAAGCCAAAAGTCTACTACGCAGGTGAATTTGTTGTTCACCTGTTGTAACTGCTTAATCTGTCCCTGGGTCCAATCTAGTTGTCGGATCTGGTTCGTAGCGTGGTTATCCTTCAACCTTAGTATCCACTCCTATAGTAGATGCGAAAAATCACAAAAAAAGACTTCGTGTAAATCAGTAAACATGTGTTTATCCAGATATTTGCAAGGTGTGATTCTAGGATTTCTATTGTCATTCTTAGAAAACTCTAGCTCTTTGGTTCTCAACCAACCTTCGATTTCTTCTTTCGTGGGGTTCCACGGTCTCAACATTCCCTTCTAATGGCTCATTGGTCTTCTTGTTTCGCTCGTTCTTTTCTCGTTTAATCTATGTCATCTACCTAGTCCTCTCTTGTTCCTTCTAACACGGCAACATAACCATTTGTTGGTTTAACTGCTTTCTTTTACTGTTTGAGTTATTCACCCATGGTTGATGTCTTTCGGGTTTCCAACAAAGTCTCTAAAACTATCGGCCCTCCTGGTAGACCAGAAGGAAACACAGTACACAGAGTGCACTGTGCAGTCTCACCCGAGATAGCTTTAAATGAGTGGTTGTAAGACTCAAGTGTTTATAGCCTAGGATTTAGTATGAGCTAGGGGGTTATTAATATGAGCCATCTACTATGAATCGTGATTGCAATCTACCAATACTCACAGGGTTGCATCTATCCTTCACAATTATTTCCCAAACAACACAATTGTATTCCATAACAATGCATTAACTCATTTGTTAAGTATAACAATTAACTGTTGGAAGCAAATAAAGATATACAAGCATTCATCACATTACACAAATATTACCGTGGTTCACCCCCTTCTGGGCTACGTCCACAAAGATTTGGCTCTTGGCTCTTTATTATGGTAGTTTTGCATCTCCAACGTCGCGCGCTTACAATTCCCTCTGATGGGTAAGATCTGTATGAGGTGAACTAGATCGCACTAGGCTCCACAACATGCGATATAATCCTCAAATCTTCCTCTTCTCCTATGTTCTTAGCTCAACAACTTATAAAATTGGTCCATAACCATATTACATAACACATTAACTCGTATCTAGCTACGATAGATCATTACAAAAGTTGAACTGATACAAAAGTGAATCAACCTCTCTATGATACATGTGTATCTTTATTTATATATATCGGGCTCTTCAACCATTTACAATGTATTACCAAAAACCTAACCCTACCGATGTTAGGTCTTCCTCCCATGCATGCGTGTTGTTCTTCCTCCAGCTGTTGTTTTCCTTGTGCATGCTTTCTTGCATGCATGTGTGTTGTGTTACCTTTCAATTGTTACTTCTGTTTCTGCATGCTTTCTTTCCCACGATCATCCTTCTTTCCACTTCACCCTAGTGCCAACACCAAGCCTATGCCCAAACTGTCTTTTAAGTTTGCTCTAATACGACCTATTATGAAGGTGACAATGTGGTGAAGAGCACCAAACTATTTCCCCAAACAAATTCTGATACCGCCTGTCATGAAGGTGACAGTGTGGTGAAGAACACCAAGTTGTTTCACCAAACAAGTTTGGATACCACTTGTCAAAAAGGTGATAGCGTGGTGAAGAGCACCAAATTGTTTCACTAAAGAAGCTCTGATACCACCTGTCACGGCCCCATAGGACGCTTGTTCAAATCTTGTGATTGTTCACCTCTTGAGAGCATGTGACACCGTGACGATTATTACTTGGTTTCTTCGAAACATTAAGAATACTTCGTTCAAACTACGCCTATTCACCTAGAGCATACCCATACTTCGTTCAAGGCTATGGGTGAATCACACTCCTACTCTAGTGCAAGTCTTGTATACTTAGACAATCTTGTTAACAGTTTAACACTTAGTCATTTAAGCATACATCCAAGAACATGAGAAACCAAGAGAACAATTGTGGAACAAACAAAAGACATGCACAAAAATAGTGTGAGTGACAAGCACTGTGCCTAGCACCCAACTAATTCTTTGTTATTCCAAAATAGTTACAAAATGTGCACTACCGCCTAGGTTTACAAACTTGGCCAGAGTCACACGACTTGTCTCACCTCACCAAGACACTCATACAAAGATTCGTCACACCAAGACTCTATGTTGCAAATCGTCTTCACAACCTTTTGCAGTGCACCTTAGATGTGCCCTCAACTGCAGACTCTTTGTCCCTTTGTTACCGCAGACTTCACCAAGTTAACACAGATTTTGATTTTGCTTCACACATGCCTCCAACAGACCTGCATTTCCAAACTTCCCCAAAATCTCCTAGAGTGTCCCACCCTTGGCTTACTTGTCTTTCATCCTTACGATTCTACTTGCCAAAATTTATCTTCCTTTATTGTGCACCCTTGTGCTCTTATATGGACTCCAAGGGTCACGTCCTTTGCATGTGTTGCGCCCCTTCGTGAACCATACACTCAAACGACTCGTCTTGCCCTTACATGGACTTGGTGCACCCATCAACCGTCATGTTTCTTGGACCGACGCACTCCATCCTTGGGTGTGCGCCCTTTGCCTTGTGTTCTTCTTTGTGTCAATCGTCATGACTCCTCGTGGGTGTGTCGATGGGGTCATCTAACCTCTCCAGTGTGTCCATGTAGTCGAGGGCAGATAGGTCCACTCCTTGGGCATGCTCCCAAGTTTCCTCGCCCTTACCCAAACACAACTCAAGTCTTCATCAATCATTTTAACTTTTAAGGCAAGGAAGGTGTGTGTCCTCGAAGGTGCCCTGCTCACACCACATCTTCGTTTTCCCAATAGATCAGGTGGGTGTCATTGGAGAGCTTACACAGTAGATAATAAAAATTCTATTTTGAGCAATTATCAAGAACTGATATCTATCTGCAATTCTATGGATTCTTTCAAATTCTAGCCAATTTCTGGGCGAAACTGATAAAAAAGTTTCAAAATGTATACTATTTAGAATACGCCTTTCGTTTGCCTAGGCAAAGAATTCCGAGCTAGGGACGAGCACCAACCGTCATCCCTATTCACTGTCCATATTAGGATTCTAATCTGCAAAAGTGTCCTAAAATACGTTTCTGGCTTGAGAGCTGCCACGGTGAAGTACTGTCACCGTATCCAGCAAAGGCAGCTTCTGACCATCACCTACATCGCAAATTCAAATTCAGAGATCATCCACTAGTCCGCAGTAGTAACCCTAATGAAGGTCCATGAACTCTGTACAAAAATATAGAGAGAGAGGTACAGTACCTCCAAGAAGAGTACGTGATACAACAGCTAAGGCGGTCCTGAAAAGACAAAATCACGCTGCTGCACAGTTAGTTGTATAAGGTACTAGAGTCCATATCACAACAACTTTTGCCAACTTCTTCTGCTCCATTTCCTCTCTTGCCATCTTATTAGATTGCATAAACAAACTCTATGCTTACAACTTTCTGCCAAATCTCCAATTTTCTCCACAAAAATATTGACTTGCAGTGAAAATTCCAATAACATCGCTTTAATGGCAGTGTCCTTGCACACAATTTACATGTGAAGTTAGGAGTGTTTATGCCATATTCATGTTTTCCAGAGCCTTTTCACATGATACCAGAAGAAACGATGTGACAGTTCCACACGAACCATCCTTGTCCGGATAAAAACATGGACGATGCTCCTTAAACCAAACCAGATGATGACTGGATTTCCTCTGAAATAGATGCTCCTTCCCAAAAACTGTACGTATAAATCTTTCACATGGTGAAATTTTAGTTAGAAAAATGTGACCCATAAAATAAAATATAAAAAAACAAATGGAAGTAGCTTAAAGATTCTACTAAATGATAATTTTTTTGGGGATATTTGTCTTAAATCCAAATTGTTAGATTAGTAGATTTGAGTGATTATTTTTGTAACAACATTGTTGAGTTCATTTCTATATTCAAAAATAGATTTTGAAAAACAATAAAAAGTGATTTGTGTAAATTTATATTTCTCAATTCTAATGAAAAAAACAATTTCATAAAACAACTAACCAACACTATAAAAATGAAATTGACAAAAACTTGAGAGAAAACTTTAATTTCATTAATGTCAACTATCATTTGAATAAAATGCTAAAGTTAAGAATACTCACAACACGCTTTAAAAAAAGCCTCGTAACTTAGCTTATCACCTAATAAAGGCTTATGTTATGGCAAGTTGATCCACATGTAATTAGAGGAGATTTTTTCACTTACAAGAATAGTTCTACATATGAGATTTATGATCTTTCCATGGAAAGATGCTTCTTTCATTTATTCATCTCACTTGGATTTAATGATTATGATTAGGAGGTTTGATATACACAATGTGCATTATTTTATTGTTTCATATTGGATGGATGTTAATGTGTCATGTACTTGTATTCAAAGTGTTAATCATTGGTTAAGTCAAATAATAGATTGTGATGCTTTAAATTTGTGTCTTTTGTCTTGTTTCATCTTGGTGGATTATCATCATCATCATCGTCTAGATAAGTGTTGTTACTCTTGGATTGAGTTGTACTACTAGGGGTCTTTGAAAGGTGTAGCGTGTTCATATCTTAATCCATACTTAACACTCTCCTTCCTTCCTGATTTTCGTTGTCTTGCTCATGGGTTGGTTGTCATATGTCACAAAAATGTCCGTGCTTCATAGTCCCATGAGAAGAGCCTCACACTAAAAGAGTTATAAGCTCAAGGTGAAGAGCAAATAAGAAAAAGAGAAGAAAAGTCAAAAGCCAAAAGAAATAAAGCATGAGAAATGCCCCCTCACCATGAGGCCATTACCCCAAGTCCTATGCATAAAAGTATATTTCAAAAGAGGACTAAATGAAATAAAGAAAAATAACAAAGAAAAAGAAAGTAAAAGACAAGTAAAGGCTAGTTAGAAACAATGTCAAGGAAAGGGTAACTCAATGCATAAGTGCTCCCTCATATTTCAAAGACACTCATGTGGATTAATATATTAAACAACATCACATGATTGTGCAATGCAACTCATGAAGTTACTTGCCAAACCATACCATCTATTACTATACATGCTCTTTGATTGGTTTTCTTGGGAACTACTTCTCTTTTTGGGTGTTAATACATGTAATAGGGGTTAATGATGCCCCCATCATACCTAAATTTGGAAAATTGTATGAATTCCACATGAGTTATTGTGAAGTTAAAACATGATACTTAATGTTCTCTACCTAAATGTATTTTCATTTTGAAATGACTCACTTTTTATGTTGCATGGGAGAATGTGACAAAGACATTGCACACCTTGAAGAGATTTTATCACATATTAGGAGGGAAGCTAGGTTTAGGAGAAGTTATTTTTTGATAGAATGCCCATAATTCCCTAGATCAATACAATTAGATGTAGAATTGCGACAAGATTTCTAAAATGTGGTCATAACAAAAGCTTAGGAAAAAATTGACACAATTATGGTGCTTTTAAATTTTTCCACGGGAAGATTAACACCAATTTTTAACTACTCACGGGACACCTTTTGAGGAGTTTATTTCAACCTTTTGAAGGTAACGTTGCACTTTGGAGATCTTTTCACACCTTTTTATGTGTTTATTGAGTGAGTAGTCCACTTTTGGATCCCACACATGGAGTTTCTTCAAGCAATTGAGGAGGCCAACTTGGTAGTTGAGCATAATTTACTTGATTTGGGGAGCATCTTTGAGGTATTTTGACTCTTTCACTTATGTATCATGGATATTTTATGTATTTTTTACCACATCTCTAGGGTTTGCAAAGAGATAATGGTATTTTATATTCTTTTAGGCTAAAAGCTAGGAGAATATTATAATTATATTAAGAGTTGGTAGATCTTTTCATATAAATAAGAGAAGCAACTTTCATTTGTAACTCATTACTAGAACCTGTGGAGAACACTACCTGTTTACTATTACTTCTATATTTTTGCTATGGATGGATAACTAGAGTGTCTTCTTGAGGATGATGTCACCTTTCATTTGTAACTAATTTCTAGAAGTTGTGGAGAACACTACTTGTTTACTATTACTTCTATATTTTTTCTATGAATGGATAACTAGGGTGTCTTCTTGAGGATGATGTCTTGTGGATGGTTTACAATTTTATGGATGTTCTTGGATCTAAGGTTTTGTTGATGAATCAATATCTTGAGTAAGTGATATCTCCTAATCTTTATGGATTTTGTTTATGAATGATTGTAAGTGTAGTTGTGTTTCTCTAGTGTTGGTGGTGCAATCTCTTTCTATTTTCTTGAACAAGTCCCTTCTTCAAACCCTTTGGAAGATTACTAGTGGAATATATTCCCTTTGAATTATCTTGAAGCTTGTAAGGAACTAGGTGGATTTGTTAAGGATTGTAGTGGACGATCCTAATCATCACCCTAGTTTCACGTATGCTTTCTAAAGAGAGTCCTTAGTTCACCCCATATGCCAAAAACGTTTTTGTAGGCACTCGACTTTTTCTATATAGTCAATCTTAAAATCAAAATTCCAAATTTTTTCTTTTGTTTTAGGGTAATTTTCGGGTTTTAACAAATTATGTATAATTTTTAGTCATCAAAACCCTAGACGTCTTCTTGCATATTTTTGACTTAAAAATTATTTTTATTGGAAACTTGTCTTAGATAGTTTGTATTATAGTCATTTTAGGGTTGGACATCTCAATCTTATTCACTGTTAGATGCTCTTAAAATTTCAGAATTAACAAGTTACTT
The DNA here is from genome assembly GCA_010110895.2 of Picea sitchensis. Lineage (NCBI taxonomy): Eukaryota > Viridiplantae > Streptophyta > Pinopsida > Pinales > Pinaceae > Picea > Picea sitchensis. The sequence continues at coordinate 70,302 of SNQJ01S0038018.1, forward strand.
GAAACCAAAGTTTTATTCCTTGTTTTAGCCCTAAATTTCAATGGTTTATAATATGTTTAAGGCGTTGAAATACATTGTTGTTATGACTTGTTTACTACTATAATTTCTTATCTTTTATGCAAGTTTTATGACATCCTTTAGTAATTTTCAGATTCAGATTGTTTTGGCATAATGTTTAATTGGATAATCACTTAGCAAGCCCTCTAAAATAGCCCTAAAGTGAGAAAACCCTAAATTTGAAATTTACTTTGAGTAACCACCTAATCTATAACTTATATATTATAATCCGTGGTGGTAATTTTGGTAGTAATATAGGTGAAATTAAACTTGACATTGTCTAGTCTTAGGAACCCTAACTACTACTAGGGAAGCCTCCCTTGTGTTGGATTTATCCTTCACTAAAACAAGAGAAGTGGTTGTCTAAGTGACAATGAAAACACTTCCATATTCCATTAGTCTTTTTACCTTGTAAAAATTTTACACTAAAATACAAAATGATGTAATAACATGAACCATTTAACAACCATAAAGAAAAGTGATAATGAACTCCACCCTCCTAACTTAACTCCCAAATGTTATAGGTATTAGCCTAAGTTTAGGCCCCCAAGACCAACGACTATGTGAAAAAATCTGTTTTTGGTTCCACATAAAGTTTCCAATTAGATTTGAGCCTATATAGCCTCTTTTTTCTTTATTCAACTCAAGTATCCACATAATTTATTAGTTTGGTGTCCAAATAACCATGTATAACCATCAATTGGCGTATATTTCTTGCAGGCCTTGGTATAATGCCATCTCAAATACCTCCACCATGCTATAAGTGCCTTTAACCTAAGCTTAATAAAAATATTATCACGAAACAAGGTTTTGACGTACTTCATGTTGGCCAATTGAAATTATCCCTTCAAAGTTGATTGGCCTTCTAATCACAACCCTAAGTTTCAAAGAAGAATGTGATCTTTTTAATGCCTCACTGAAATACCTTTATCATTAAACATCACAATAGGAAACTACCAAATGGAGTGTTTCATTGAAGCGAAGCCTTGTTCTAAATGAGTTACATCTCTACTAGAGCTTAAGATTCATACTCATTCATACTCTCGTAGACTTTCCAAATACTCTTATATACAAATGCTCATTTAACTGATACATGGGTTGGGGTAATTATCAATATATATTTATTTTAAATTTGGATTTATTAAACATCGAGAGATTCATTTTAAATTTGGATTTATTAAACATCGAGAGGGTTAAAAAACAATTGAAGTGTAAATTTTTATATGTTTAAAATATTCTAAATTAAGATAGATATATGTTAGTGTATATGTGTGCACACACATACATGTTGGGTATTATGTAGTGCACCATTAACATGATGGGTTGATAAAGAACAATTAAAAATGGTGTCAAATAGAACTGACTTAATTTTCTCATCTTTCAATAATTGATCATATATATATATATATATATATATAAAATTGAGCCCACATTAGATTTATTATTATTATAGTTTTAGTTTTATAACATATTATATTTATTGATAAAAATAATGAGGAATGGTGCCAAATGGAATTTTCTTAGTGTCCTCATCTTCCAATAATTGATCTATTTTTTTATAACGTTGTTTTTGTGTGTGTGATTATTATTTAGCTCGTATTAGATTTATTATTAATTAATTTTTAGTTTTGTGCAACATATTATATTGGAGTTACATATGTCGACATTAGCATCATGGATGACCATGACATGTGTTACAATATATTTAATACTAGGTTGTATAATGCATCTCACTTCTCTCAATACAATAATATAGTATTGACATTTAGTTATTTCTAAGGTTTTTAACCTAAAGGGGATCCAAAAGTTAATGCAAAATTTGAGTAATAGTTTACATACATGTTTTCCATCATTTGCTTGAATAATCCATTTCACACAAAGTGCTTATTCCTAGGTATAAGTATAAATAATCTATTTTGCACAAAGTTATTATTCCTAAGTATAAGTATGGATAATCCACATGTTTAAAAATACAACATGTGGTCTATCTAAATATATGGAATAGTTTCCCCTCACTAATGTTGACCAAATGAAAATTCTTGAGAATTTGTTCCAACCTTTGATATTCCCCAACAAAGGGGCCCATTAAAGGATAATAGACAAGGGTGGTAACTAGGATCCTTGTACAAATTTGAAACTAAGACTTGGTCTTTGTATTCCATTTATCAATTCTTTTTATCAATCATTTGAATAACCACATCTCAAAGCTCTTTCGGGGAGGCATGGAAGGAAAAGAGAATCCCCATAAATTTAAATACTTGGTAGGGTGAATCCAAAACCAATATAATTAAGTAGTCATCCAAACCAATTTCACATTTATTTTACATATAGCACCAGGATTTGGTTGATCTAGATTATGTGGAGAATGAAATTAAGATAAGAATACAGGTAGAATCACATATAGTTATTGCATATGGCACAAAAATATAGTGAAACCTAATTTTTATTAGTTAATGAGATATAAAAGTATTACAATATGAAAAACAATACAAATTCACCATAATGTCACACTACTACATTTAAGGTTAGTGAAACCTAATTTTTATTAGTTAATGAGATATAAAAGTACTACAATATGAAAAGCAATACAAATTCACCATAATGTCACACTACTACATTTAGGGTTGAAATTCAATGTTTGATTCGACATTTGTTGAAAAAATCCTTTATAACATTGAAATTTTCTAAAAAAAAATGTGAAATCTCTATTTTAAATTTTTCCCTCAAAGAAATGTTGCTTAAGCAACTTTATGCACTTAACATCACTTAAGCAATGTTTGATATGTCACTTAAGAAACACACGATACCCATATTCACATTCTTGTGTATAGAAATCCATCTTTCATCTATTTAATGTCACTTACGTGACGTTTAGGGATTTTTCTATTAATCGGTGATTATTTTATACTTTCAACATGTTTGTTGATAAAGTTTTGTTTTATGGTGTTGAAAAGACACTTACACAAAAGAAACCAACCATTTTTTGGAAGAGTTGGGATTAGGTGACATAATACTATATCGCAGTTTTGCTACCCATAATCAAAATTTTATTCTGGTAAAATTTGTTATTATAATTTGATTTCTCTATCTTTGAAATTATTTGAATGTGTTTTTATTGTACTAATGAATGGGTTGAATATTTTGTATTAATAAAAAACAATGTCAAATAACCTTAACTTGACATTGATGCATCCAACGGATTGACTTATATAAAATTTGTAATCAATGAAGCATTGGCTCTCACCATAGATGTTGATCTTGATGAATGCAATTATTTTATGCATACAAACAATAATGAGAAATCATCTCAAACTCATTTCAAACTCATTTCAAACTTCCTAATATTGGTAATGGGAAGAGTTATTTCCCTTGCACAAAATGCAAAGGCATAAAGATAAGAAGAATTAACAAGTCAACAACCGGGAAACATTGCTTAGAGCATGGGAACCTGCACGGAGGAACCCAATATCACCCTCACCCCTTGGTAAGATAGTGAAAACACGCTTTTATCATTTTTTAATAGTTTTAAATGTTTTAATATTTTGATATATAATAATTATATTTATTTATTTGTAATTACAAAGAGAAAAACACTTATTCTTATAATTTCTAGTGCTATAATTCATAGTAGAGATGGTGAGGGTGATATAATTGAAGCAAACCCTATGGAAAAAAAATGGCACTAATATTATTGAGAATGAAGAAATAATTAATTTGATCTGTGATACCTTTATTTCCATGTATGGGAATGCACCCATGGATGAGATATGTGAAAATATTTATGATGTACCTCTTATTGTTAAGGCACAAAAACCCCTATACAAAGGCTCAAATACAAGTCTTCTCTTTGCTATTTTCTTGTTGGTCAACTTGAAGGTACTAAACGATATTTCAAACACATGTATGACATAGATCCTAAAGTAAACAATACTATTCTATATATAAATATGTAATTTTTTGTCTTTTTTGTGATTGTAATATATAGGCACTTGATATCCACTATTCAATATATTAATTTACTTTCTCTTGTAGATTGTTAAATGATATTATCCTACCACCATCAAATACTTTATATACTGAGAATTGTGTGGAATTATGAAAGATATAGTATTGGAGTTTCACACAATTGATGCATGTCCCAATGATTATATTATATATCATAGACAACATGAAACAAAGCTTGAATGCTTTGAATGTAGAATTAGTAGATATAGAACTAATCAGGTAACAATAAGATGCCTCACAAATTTCTTTGTCATATACCCATAATCCCATAGTTTGAACAATCGTTTAGGTGCAAAAACATAGCACAATTTATGGATTACCATGCATAGAAGAGAAGTGAAGATGGTATTATGCAAGTGCATATAGATGGTCATACATTTAGGGACATTGATGATAGACAACCCATTTTAAAAGAAGAACCTTGTAATGTTAGAATTTCAATGGTAGTTGATGTGTCAATCCATTTGGAGAGATCATGTCCATTTACTCATTTTTTCCAGTTTTTGTTATAAGCAATAATATTCCTCCTTGGATGTCAATAAAATTAGAGTATGTAATGTTAGCATTAATTGTTTGAGGTATTTGTTTTTAGGGTTGTTAATGACATATCGACTTTTCATTTTTTTTTGTTACATATTTTTCATGTTGAAGGACTTAATTATTTCTATTTTCAAATAGTTAGGTAAGCACCAAGCTAGAGATATGGATTTATATGTTGGATTACTAAGAGGGGGGGGTGAATCAGTAATAACATAATTATAATCCATTTTCTTCAAATGTTATATCAATGTAGAATTATTATCCAATAATGAGCAGTAATAAATAAACAATCACACACATACACAATACACCAGTGTTTTTTATGCAATTCCTCCAAGTGGCACTACTTGGAACCTCTTAGAAAAGGAGTTATAAAAAAAATGGCATACCTTGCTGAATTCTGGCTTATTCTAGAGAGAAAAATGGCATCTTGTTGAATTCTGGCTTATTCTAGAGAGAAACCTTGTAGAGCTAGTTCTGCACAAAATATTTGATGAAATGATCTAAGACTATTATACCATAGGACTGTAATTCCAACTACAGCCTAATGGGTCTCAATTTAATTTGGATCTGTTATGAAGAAGTTATGACATTTTTCACCGAAACACCTGATTTTGACCTAGTTTGTGGACCACCTACAAACCCATTTCTCTTCATAGAGGTAACTCCAAAATACAAACGAACAAACTAATTTTTAAATAAAAGATTTGATATGCTCTTCACTTGTATAACACTCTTGGTGATCCTAAATTATTATATAGAGAATTTATAGCTAAAATGGTGAGATGGACCTGAAAATAACATACCTTAGAAAGCAATCCATCAAAATAATTTATCCTTCCTTGAATTCTCGCCTTCTTTTCTCACTCACCTTCACTCAGAATTCTCATTTAGATATCATTTGTATAAATTTAACCCATAGATATTCAATATTCTTAAGGTGTTTCAAATGAGAGCCCTATCTCATTTATACTCTCCAAGTGTCTTCCTTAAAAACATCTTCTTTTTCACTTGGCCCCACTTTCCTTTATTTTAGGTTGGGTCCACTCTTAATTCTCTCCACAAATTATTATCTAAATAATTTTATTTTGTATTCACTTTGAATTATAATACACCTATCACTTCACTTTTATTATTTACCTTTAAATCTCTTAAACCACTTTGATTACTTTGACCTTTTTAGTCTTCTAGATATGCATATGAGGGTCCTCCAACTCGTAAGGCCACAACTTTCAAACCGTAGGAGTGTGATGTTCTACATACCACTGTAAATGGAATGACATGTACCATCCATATAGAAGCTGCATATCTAAAAATATATCATAACTCATACCGTTACCTTATCAAAACAAACTTGGGTCCATTACCCAAACCTATTCTAACTTCCTCAAGGGCCATAACTCTAACTGTGAGGAATTATGTAACGTTCCACATACTATCGGAAATGAAATGAAAAGAACTATTCATCTAGGATATTTTCTCTAACAAATTCACTCCTCCTCCTTCATCTCATTATTCCACAATTAAGCATGGTTTCTCTTACCTCCACAAAAGTGTCTTCCGTGGAGGGTTTTCTCAATTATAAGAGGACCACTTTGGAGTTCATCCATATTTACTCTTTTATCAACCATGACAAAAAATAATGAGTCTCATATTTACATCAAATACTATTGGGTCCATTACCCAAACCTTTGTGCTACAGGTCTTTCTTCAAGGGTTTACATCAATGACAGCCAACCTTAATCAACAGTATATATTGAGCCTCTTATCGATGAATTTCTAAATTTGTGGGCCATCATCACAATGTATGACATCTCCAAACCAATAGGTTAAAAACAATTTAAATTATATGGAATACTTAAATGAGAAATTCATGATGCATCAGGGCTAACACATTTTTGTGGTATGTAGTTTTACAACATAAATCTCTATATCCTTTATTAGTTAATTTATTATTAGAATATTTGGCATTCTATTAATATTATTGCATATCTTGCAAGGATTCAAACAAAGGCTAAATACGCATGTCTAGTATGTGGTCCCACAACAATATATAGTCATTCAAGAAGTTTAGGAAATGAGGTATATAATGAGTATAGGCATTTTCTCCCCATGATCCACAGATATTGAACTACCGGAAAAAATGTCTTTAATGGGAAGGAAGAGGGTGGAAAGAAACCATGAAGAATGATGCCTCAACTATGGAAAAAGGCATGTGAGAATAATTGTGGTAAGAGATTGGTTTCAATGATATCCATTTGTGTTACTTGTTTTGGTTACACACACACACACTTTGATAAAAAATCTATTTCCATTCATGTTTCCCAAAAGTCATGAAGTTGGGATTCCATGAGGTTTGAAATGATACTCCATTCAATTCAGTTGGTTTCCATACTATGAACACCTACAAGTAGCTCATTTATTTTACACAATGCATATTGGAAAGAATGTCACAAAATGCTTATGAAAAATTATAAATGGGAGGAATAACAAGGGAAAAAATTGCTAAAGTTATTAGTGACATTATGGAAGCTAACATAATGCAACATTTGACTCATTGTTATATTGATGGACAACTAACCAATTTTCCATGGTTGTTAATAGAGGAAGAGACTAATGTTGTAAGATAGGTTATATGAAATATTAGTTCCCATTGGTTTTTCTTTAAACATAAATAATATATTGACGAAAAATGTGATTTTGGTGGGGTAAAAACCCATGATTGACATAGCATTATTGAGGTTTGAAATTTTTATAATATCTATCATATTATGATATGTGTGTGTGTGTGTGTGTGTGTGTGTGAGAGAGAGAGAGAGAGAGAGAGAGAGAGAGAGAGAGAGAGAGAGGTGTTTGTTTCTAATCAAAATTAGATGTAGAACTTGTTGATGTCAGATAACTTGAATTGTACTAAGTTTATGTTGACACGTGATTTCATTGCACATTTAGGTAGTTGTCATATAAATAAATCCATGAAGAATATATCAAGTATTGGAAAAGAGATATTCCTTATTTAATGCGTGAAATGCAAAAGTATCTACCTCTAACCTTTTTCAATGCACAAGAACATTACCTCGTATACCTACTCAAGGAGATTGAAATATCTGGACCCAACCACAAAAATTCAATGTGGTTGGTGGAGAGGCACTTGAAGGCATTGAAGGCTTTTGATAGGAAAAATCTCATCCATAGGGCTCAATGGTTGAATCCTATATCGTATATCACTCCATGCTGTATTTTAGTGAGTATTTACCCCAAGTGGTGGGTGATTTTAATGTGCCTCTCCTTTGGGATTTCAATTCCACCAACAAGTTCGAAGGAGAGGTGTTGTTGGGGAAAGGTAGATGAAGAAACGTGAAAGGTATTAGATTTTATTATAATTACTATATTCATACATATATTTTTAATTTTGATTTGTGCACTAAATATTTTTCTTTATTCATCCATGTAGTGGATAGTTGGATGCATTGCATTTATACATTGCAAATAATCTTGACTAAATGAAGGTATGGATATAATGATGTAATGGATTTTACCATAGCCTATCATAGAGTGGGGTGGCACAATTGATTAGAAGAGATTATTTGGATAATAATATAAATCTAATGTAGAATGAAGTTGATCTAGCTTATGGTGCAAACGATAGAAATACAAACATAACCCGTTGATTTTTAGATTTTAGTTACCATTTTTGTGTTGTCCTCCCCCCCCCTTCAATTATAGAATACATGTAGTTATCGATTCATGAAAATGAATTTATAACATGTCAATCATGTAGGAAAAACATCATGAAGCTATGTGATGTAATGGTAGAAAATATCACACCGAACAATTGGATGACAAGAAGAAAACTTGTGATAGTGGGATAACTACAATTTTCTAGGTCACCAATATTTACCATAGGGGTGATAAACATATGATCACATATGATTTGAGGTATTATTAATATTTGGAAGATCCTTCAAAGTGGTTCTCTTTAAGTTCAAGTGGTACAGATTGTTGCTACAAGGTGATGAAAGGACTACTATTGATCACGATAATGGATTTACCATGATTAACACACTTAGGTATGAGATGAATTTAGAGTCCTACGTACTTCCAAGTCAATGTGAGAAATTATTTTATTCATAGGTTCCATGTAGAGAAGGTTGGTCATTTGTTGTTAAATTTTGTCCAATAGGAAGGCCTATAAAGTATATTTTTCTAGAAGAAGATGAAGAATAGGAAAGAGAGTAGGAAGGAGTGTCTAAGTAAGAAGAGAATCAATTTGACCATCCAGTCATTGGCTCACATCCTATGCTTCATCTTGATGATAAATTAGTTCTAGACATCGTAGATGTTGTTATGATCAATATGATCTAGATATGTATCGATCTTATTTAATAAAGATAATTTATTCAAATTAATTACTCTTATAGTTTCCCTTCTTGATTTATATATTAATGGTGAATTTCTTCTCACATACCATGTGACTTGGATGGATAGTGTTAATTTCAAAGGTAATATAGTCTCAAGCATCAAGTTAGGCACTATCCTAGCAAACTGTATAAATTTGTATCCTACACAAGCTATACCTACCCTTAGCCTAATATACCTTTTATAAGACTAATGTACCATACAACAGCCTATCCTATCCTATCATACCTTTATAGCCTAATATATGTATGTATGTATCATCAACTAACATGTCATTTCGAGCCTAGCCTAGCATATCCTAGTTATTGGTAACATTCCTACATTAAACAACCGTAACATGTTAT